>BQNB010036410.1:0-50154 GCA_026074375.1 Tanacetum coccineum | reverse complement strand
CAAAATTGCTAAACTAAACTGACCGGCTTTAGTTCATTTTTAACCAACGAGGCTGCTTGATTAGGTACATTAACATTATCAGTCTGCTTCTGCGTACTTTACGAAAAAAGTTGCTATCAGTCAAAGCAAGTAGCTAAGTAAGCTAACTAAGAGCTGGGGGAACGGTTGCGCTGTTGGGTTGCGCCATTCAACGACGCACCGTTCCGGTGGTCGCGCCATTCTCTCTCGCGCCATCACTACCAGCCGGCGTCATTGATTCTTTCTTTCTTTTTTCTTTTATTTTTGTGTTTGTGTTTGTGATGTGTTTTTTTTGTTAGTTTTTGTTTTGCAGGGTTCTTTTTGGAACAGAATTGTGGAAGACGAAAGTGAGAAGCAAAGAAAAGTGGTAGGCGTGTTTTAGGTTAAGGGAATTAGGGTGTAGATACAAGTGTGTGTTTTGTAAATATAATGCGAACGGGCCGAGTAAATCATAATGTGACGGGCTCGTGTGTTTTGTAAAAATAATGGATTGGACTTCTTTTGTATGAAAGTAATATTGTGTATTTTTTTATTTAATGTATTGTTTTTTATTTTAATGAATTAAATTTTAGTTATATTAGGCATTTTTTTAATAAGTAAATAAAAAAAAATTGCCTAACGGCACCAGAAAAGTGGTGCCAACGGATGCCCCAGCAAATGTGATGCCGTTTAGTTTCTGGTGCCGTTCAGCATTTTGCTGACGTGACATCGCTTTTTGAAAACGGCATGAGCCGAACGACACCACTGTTCCCACCGCTCTAATTATGATATATATTGGAACGTCATAATAACACCATACTTAGAAATTTTACTTGTAATAAGGTTAGAGCATCTTGATGATAAAACTTTTCAAGTTTACAGTATTGCCAAGTTATACAATGATATTAATTCGTAAGAGGTGAGTTATTTTGTATACTAGTTTCTCCTTACATGCAAATGGACAAATTTAAACCATCCATTTCATTAAATTAAAAAGACAAACTTTCAGATTAAAAAAACATAGAGGGACTAAAAGTGTAAATTTACTAAAACTCACACTAACCACGCACGATTCAATAAAGGTTGGTCAAATATTGCCCAAATTGTCGCAATTAATAACCTTTGGTGACGTTTTAAGTGATTTTTTTTTACATTTATACGTTTTTTTTTACCTTATTTTGCATTTTTTTTATGTTTTTACGTTTTTTTACCTTATTTTACGTTTTTACGTTTTTTTACGTTCTTATACGTTTTTGTATGTTTTCATACGTTTTCGTCCGCTTTCGCAAGTTTTCGTACGCTTTCTGGTGTTTTTTCGCTGTTTTTCGCACGGTGTTTTCGCCGGTCACCCCGTATTTCCGTTTCTTTATAACTTTGCACACTTTCTCGCACTTTTCTTATGTTTTGCCTTTGCTACGATTTCTTATTATGTGTAGTCCATGTTTAGCGACGTTTTTCAATACGTTTTCATCTGTTTTCACACTTTTTCTTCTGTTTTTGTCCGCTTTCGCACGTTTTTACACGTTTCACACATTTTCGTCCGTTTTTGGATATTTTCTTATGCTTTCGTCCGCATTTGCGGGGGTGTTTCGTCGTCTTCGGCGCTTCATCAGCTTTTCGACTCCCGCGATTTTTCGTCTTTTTTCCCCACGTTTACCGCAACGTTTTTGTCTGTTTTTAGATCGTTCCACCTCAAGCAATGTTTTCTTATTTCTCGCCGATCTACGTGTACTTATGTTCTCGCACGATTTCTTACGTTTTCTTTCGTTTTCAAACGTTTTCTTTCGTTTTCACACGTTTTCTTCCGTTTTTTGACATTTTCTTACGTTTTCGTACTTTTTCTTACGTTTTCGCATGCTTTCGCCCACATTCGCGCGTTTTCGTTCACTTTCGCGTATTTTTGCCAGATTTCGCGTGTTTTCGTCTGTGTTCAGACGTATTTGGCCGTTTAGAGACGTTTTTGGCAGTTATCAATCGGTTGCTTTTGTTTTCATACTTTATCTATCAATGATATTATACCTAAAACCCTAAACCCCTAACCACTAAACCCTAAACCCTTGACCGCTAGGTATAATATCACAAGTGACAAGTACATAAACTTTTAGATCTATACCAAAAACCCTAAACCCCTAACCACTAAAACATATACCAAAAACTCTAAACCAATAACCATTAGATATAATATCACAAGCAGTGTTGCAAAACAAGGTCTACAAGGCCGATTAGACGCTACAAGGCCACCAACCTTGCCGATTAATGTAACAGGATCAAACAAATAGGTCAACGACGATCAACGATGGGCAAACTTGCCGAAAACCTTCTAATCTTGCCGAAAGTATCTAAAACTCACTGTAAACTTGTTTTAACTCGACGAAAATACACAAAACTTGCTGAAAATACCCAAATTTTGCCAAAAATTCTAATCCGATTAATCGCCGATTAATCTCGCCTTAACCGATTACAAGCTACAAGGTGGTCGACCGCCCGACTAACGATTCAGGATTTTTGCAACCTTGATCACAAGTGATGTATACATAAACTTTAAAATCTATACCAAAAACCTTAAACCCCTAACCAGTAAACCCTATACAAAAAACCCTAAACCCTTAACCACTACGTATAATATCACAAGTGATGTATACATAAACTTTAAAACCTATACCAAAAACCCTAAACCCCTAACCACTAAACTCTATACCAAAAACTCTAAACCCCTAACCACTAGATATAATATCACAAGTGATATATACATAAATTCTAAAATCTATACCAAAAACCCTAAACCCCTAACCACTAAACCCTATACCAAAAACCATAAACCCCTAACCACTAGGTATAATATCACAAGTGATATATACATAAACTTTAAAATATATACCAAAAACCTTAAACCCTTAACCATTAAACCATATACCTAAAACCCTAAACCTTAAACCCCTAACCACTAAGTATAATATCACAAGTGATGTATACATAAAATTTAAAACCTATACCAAAAACCCTAAACCCATAACCACTAAAGCTCATACCCAAAACCCTAAACCCCTAACCACTAGGTATAATATCACAAATGATGTATACATAAACCACTAAACCCTACCAAAAACTCTAAACACCTAACCACTAAACCCTAAACCACTAACCGCTAAACCCTATACCAAAAACCCTAAACCTTAACCACTAAACCCTATACCAAAAACCCTAAACCCCTAACCACTAGGTATAATATCACAAATGAAATATACATAAAACTTTAAAATCTATACCAAAAACCCTAAACCCCTAACCATTAAACCCTAAATCCCTAACCACTAGGTATAATATCACAACTGATATATACATTAACTTTAAAATATATACCAAAAATCCTAAACCGCTAACCATTAAACCCTATACCAAAAACCCTAAATACCTAACCACTAGGTATAATATCACAAGTGATATATTGATACGATCATGTCATTACTATATTTATTATTATTATTATTAGTTAATTAATTAATATATTTAGTTTCCTTTTATTGTATTTTCTTGGTGAGAAGGGTATTAGGGTAAGTTGAGGATTCCTCTATTATAAATAAGGCTTTAAGATTGTAATCTTGATTATGTTAAATGAATATTAAGTATTGATTTGTTAGTCAATATGAGGTGGATTTATCTCATAAATATAAACCATCAGGGGGTTGGGTTATCCCGTTAACATAAACCATCTATCTTGCTTATTTTCTTCTCTTTATTCTATTATCGATCCGGTTCGTATCAATTGGTAACAGAGATGTTTCTATTCTAGTGTTTGAAAAAAATACTATTTACTTGTCAGAATTGTTGTTCATCCGATTTACTGTTCACGAAAAAAATCAAAGTTTAGAAACAACTATGATGAGCAAGAAAATGGCAGAACTTGAATATGATTTTCGTAAATTTAAGGCACACACGAAAATAAGGTTTGTTTCCTTGGACATGAGCATTAGGGCTTACCAACTCGAAGAAGATCAGAGACATGAAGAACGAATTCGCAAGTATGATGAATTGAAGAATTTACTTCTCTCTTTAGTTCAGAAATCATCATCCCCTGTGCAATCTTCTCCACCAATTACAACTAAGGTACCTACAAAAACAACTCAGTATGCACCAATAAATGATGATACCTATAACACCCCGTGTTTTAGGGTCATTGACGTCGTCAATAAATCCACTATGTATTTTTAGTATTGTACGCGTTTGCTTTTAATCGTAAAAGTTAAGTTAAATCGCGTAAGCTAAAAATTATCGTTCAATGTAAACGGGCATCAAACAATTAAATGTTTACATCAAGCAAGTGTTAAGTAATTATTTTGAAGATAATTATTAACTTTGTTCATTTTATTTTTATTGGTTGCGTAAAGTGATTACGTTTCGCGATAAAATACGTTTAGGCATACCCGGAACCACCAAAACTTTTCTACGCTTCAACAAATACCCACGATTATACCCAATACTCAAAATTCACAAAATAACATCACCTATATACATATAAAAATGGATATGGATAGATATATACAAAGATATAATGTTTGACTTAGAAATAAACATGTGTTATATAAGTTTTCAAGCAAGCTTCAACAACTAGTCATGTACACCATGCTATCTTACACAAAAACCATACCTTGACCATATGACTTCCCTAAATCACTCATCTTGTCTTGTATAGTGTTCTTGACTAACCACTTGTAGATATAAGTCTTGCACTTGTAAGTAAAACTCATACACTTCACTTTTACAAGAAAGATTTCATCTTTTCTCTCCCTTTTGGCTCTTACAACCCCACGACATCAAACACCCCTTTTACCCAAACCATAGCTTGATTTTATAAGACCATACAAGCACTCATACATCATTCCTATGATAACCTAAGGTGTTTGCAAGGGTTGGTTCAAGGTTTTCTAGGTTTAATCAAGTTATTGCAAGATTAGGGTTTCTATTAGAAATGGTTTCAAGTGTGCAAGCTTTGGTTTTTCATCTAAACAAGGGTTTAGATTGTGTTGGTTATCATCCTACATCTCATTAAGGTCATCTAAAACCCTTTATGTCCTTACATTTATCATTTTATGCATATGTTATGTTAGATATTAGAAAAAGACTCGGTCACCCTGTGTATTTTACTGTTCAATATAGCTCGTAGTTTAATAGGTAAACGTATGACTTTTGGTATTGAACCGGGTGCTAATACCCGGTGTAGTGTAAGAACTATAAATACCTCTTCCAACTTTGGAAGAGGTAAGCATCTATTTCATTTTACACACACTCTTAGTGTGTTTCCTTTTTCTCTCTCAACTTTCTCTCTCTTTAACTTTCTATCTCTTAGATCTCTTTGGTCTATACATTTTTGTATGAATTAGGGAACCTAACAATTGGTATCAGAGCCATGGGGTGGTTCGTGATTGATTCATATGGTTAAATAAGTATATTTGTAGCTTATTTTTGAAGAAAAAAAAAAGCCCACGGCTCATTTTTGATTTTGGCTTATTTGTTTGTTAATCTTGATCTTCTCTTGTTCTACACATCAAAGAGGCTAGGTTGTATCAATTTCGTGTGTTATACAAGCTCAAAGTTCGAATTATAAGCTTTAAAAGGTTAGTGTTCTTCGTGGAGAGTTGCCTAATTTTGGTCGATTCTCAAAGAAAGACGTGTTAAGGTGTGTTTAAACTTGATATACACACTTAGTATTGCATGTTAGAGCTTTGATTCGTGGATAGAAAAGCTTATTTGAGTGATTTTGTAAAAATCGTCCTAGTGTTCTTGGTGGAGAGTTGCTTATTTAATAATATCTCTTGCCGGCGGTTTGACAAAGTAGGGGACAAGATCCACGATTTAAGGAAATAGTCAACGGCGGTTTGACCTGGTCAACAGCGAGTTGCCAAAAACGGCGAGTTGCCAAAAACAGCGAGTTGCCAAAAACGGCGAGTTGCCAAAAACGGCGGGTTGCCAAAAACGGCGGGTTGCCAAAAACGGCGGGTTGCCAAAAATGGCGGGTTGCCAAAAATGGCGGGTTGCCAAAAATGGCGGGTTGCCAAAAACGGCGGGTTGCCAAAAACGGCGGGTTGCCAAAAACGGCGGGTTGCCAAAAACGGCGAGTTGCTAAAACGGCGAGTTGCTAAACGGCGAGTTGCTAAACGGCGAGTTATCAAACAGCGAGTTACTAATTGGCAGCGGTTTACTAAGAATTTTTTCATCTTCCCATATCATATCTTTTTCTCTCTAATAATATGGATACTTTTCTTTTCCATTTTACAAAGCCTCCGGATCTTGTGTTATAAGGGTGAATCGTGTGTCATTGCGTTTTGGTGTCACTGCGTTTTGGTTAAAGATAGCACTGCGTTTTGTCTAGAAATCTTGTGTGAAGAAAAGGGTTTCAGTAAAACAGCCATAACTTTTGATCTGTAAGTCCGTTTCAGGCCCGTGACCTCTCAAATCGAAGAGAAAAACAAGACGGAAGCCGCTGTAACCACCCTTTAGCTGGTTAAGGATTTTTCAAGGCCCAAAACCCTCGTTTACTATGAGTTATTGACATTTTTTAGTTTTTTGGAATTTGTGTTAGACTTGTTTTTGTTCTAGCTCACGGCCCATCTGTATTTTTAGGCCCGTTTCAGCTTGGTGAGCCTATTGAAACAAACAGCTGTAACCCTAGCCAGACGATTATCTGTTTTTAGACAATTAAACCATTGGCCGCTGATTCCGATTATTCATTCACGGTTTTCTATTGATTTTGTAAAATCCCGTTAATCTTTTATCGGTTTTAATCATAGACTTGTAAAATCCCGTGAACGTTAATTGCATTTAAAACCACAACATCAATCACATTATCTACTCAAGATCCTTAATTTTATTTCACACATCGAATTTCAATGGAATCTTCTAATTCTAATTCAAAAGAGAGAGAGCTTCAACTGACGCAACGACTCTCAAAACAAAGGCACTCCATCTGCATGACATGGTTTGAACAACTCGAGACACATCTTCATGATCTCTATCTCCTTAATTCGCCTTATGCTGTTGATGCATTTAAACCAGCATTTTGCTCATTCTTTGGTGACGAGCATCAGACTTTCAAATTAAAGATGTTTCATAATCTGGATCAGTTAAGGCTACAACTTGAAAGAGAGAATCTTCATGGGGTTAATGCAAAGACTTGTCTTCAAGCACTCAGAACACAGTTCAAGGAATTTCTTGCCTCCAAAGGGGTAAATGCAACGGATCTTCTGAATCAAGGTTGGCAACAAGACTTCGAAGACTTCACGCGCTGTGAACCTAGTGCGTACAGACGTGAGTTACTCGAGAACCTGGATACACTTGAAGCGGTCATTCATAGAGCTGTAATTACATACGGTAGATTACAGCTACAGTCACAAGATGCTCAGATAAATCCAGTTCAAGCAGTGGATGACAGTCTGAATGTCTCGAAAAGCAGTTGGATAGAGTCAGAAAACCACAATGCACTCAGCAAATCAATGAATGAAACTCAGTTACAACAACACGAGAGTTTGGTCACTGAGAGTACAACATTAGAGGCTAATTTGAACACGGACGTTAAAGCATTGGATGATGGGTCGGTTATTACTGAAAGCAGCGAGACAAAGTCAGATATGCATGATACAAGCAGCAGTTCAAGGACTTACATCACACATGTTGTGGATGCAAATATCAGACCAGTAAATGACCAAGTGCCATCTGCTGAGGTACATTTGACTGCTCCACATAATGTCCTTGCTAATGAACAAAAGCATACTGATCAATCTGAACCAAGGTATGACACATATCTGTTGGAAAAGGTTGATAGCAATACCACTCCCTACTAATATCCTTGCTAATGAACAACACATACAGAGCAATCTGAACCCCAGTTATGACACACACTATTGGAACTATATGATAGCAATACCACTCCTACTTCAATAAATATCGTGTCCATAGGGGATGATAGATTGACCAGAATGCTTTGCTTAACATTAGCTTCTCAAAACGAAAGAATATTGTGTGATAAAGAAATTTACAATGACCTTTCAAAACGATTTTTACAACTGGACAACAATGTAAAAAATTTTTTCACTTTGAAATACAAATTCAACAAAAGGAAGAAAGTTCAAAGCAACAAACCATGTAAGAATCAGAATTTTCTTGAATTTCGTGAATTTTTTTGTGATTTAATTATTAGGAAAGCTCAGCTACTGCTAAAACACACTAATTTGCAACTTGAAGAAACAAATTAAAAGTGTGAAGGAAGCAAGTAATGAAGCCAAAGTTAAAAATGACATCGATGTAATTGAAACTATTAACATCGAATTAGAACACAATGTGGCTAAATTACTTGCAGCAAATGAGCAACTACATAAAGAAAATGAGTATTTGAAACAGACTTACAAAGAACTTTATGATTCAATTAAAAAGACACGCATTCAGAATAAAGACAACCAAGTGAATCTTTAATTTCTCAAATTAATCAAAAGTCTGTCGAAAATGCTGATTTAAAAGCTCAGATTCAGGAAAAGGTTTTTGCAAATGCGGCATTAAATAATGAACTTAGAAAGTTAAAAGGAAATATCGTAGATTCTAAGTTTGCCAAAGCATCAATCTTGGGGAAACCGCCTTTACAACCATCTAGAAACCATTTAGTTGTTAGACAACCGAATGCGTTTACGTCTGAACGACCTAGAATTTCAAGACAACGGTTTGCCTCCCAAGTTGATGAGAAAAATGATTTGTATTTGCCTAATGTTAGAGAATCTGCTCCTGCAAAACCTCATCATGTGAATGCTCCTAGCTCCTCTAGGAATAGTCATAAAGAATCGTATGGTTCTAATATAGCTCATACTTTTACTTTCAAGATATAATTAAGGAAAAAGACACAAGACAAAACCAGGATTCCTAATCATAAGGATATGGCCTCTACTAGAGCACACTGCACTCCTAATGCTTGGTCACCAAAACCTAGAAACATATATAGGAGTTTTCCTGTATCTAAGTGTAGTGGTGGAATGTCAAATGGTGAGCCTCTAGTAGTACCACTCTAGGAATCTAGTTTCTTCTGGACTCCAACAATTTTGTTTGTTTCGACTTGTAAAAATGTAATCTTTTATGCCAAATCATGAGCATTAGTATAAAAAGGTCCTGGAATAAGGTGAATTCCGTGCTTAAAGTTCAGACCCCCAAGATCAGAAAACAACAATCCCGTTGAACAAAGAATCACACTAAAAAACCTGGTAGGCAGATTGGTAATAGGAAAAGGTTTCTCTCAATAAGTCTTCCCTGTGCATGAGAAACCACAAACTCCTAAGATCTTGTCTAAGGTGGAAACCAACGGTAGAAAAAAAATATTTTTTCAAGACTGTTTAGTCTAGGTGGATACCTACTGAAAGATGTTCACCGATAGCACAACCAAAAGTTGATAGTGAACCTCCCAAATATTTCAAATGATGAATATCACTAACCCATAGGAATGCCAATCAAACTCTTTATTTTGAAGTGCAGGTACTTCTAACTCAATGCAGGACATCTGACCAAACTTTTAAAGGAAAGACTCAGAGTTTTGGTTACCAAAAAGACTGATATCTCTATCGTAAGGGTTCAAGGAATTCAAATCTGATGAACATGCTTCAGATGACGTTTAAACACTGCAGTTCAAGCCTTGGTCCTCAATGTCAAAAAATGATGTTTGGACAAAACAGTTCAAGCCTCGTTCTTCATCAAATGACGTCTGCTCAAATCAGTTCAAGCCTCGGTCCTCATTGTCAAATGATGTTTGAACACAGCAGTTCAAGCCTCGGTCTTCTTTGTCAGAAGATGTTTGGACAAAACAGTTCAGGCCTCGTTCTTCATCTTGATGACGTTTGAACAAAACGGTTCAAACCTCGTTCCTTAATGTCAAATGGCGTCTGTTGGCATCTCTTCAAGCCCTGTTCCTTAAAGTAAAGAAAGGTGTACGCCTTCAGAGAAAAGGAAAGTGTACGTGTCAGTGCATTTATCCTTGACAACGAAAAGAGAAATCTTTTCGGTCATGAGCTAATATAACAAAACATTCCAAGTTTTGAGCTCATGGTAATGGCTTGTAATCAAATGTTAGATTGCAACCCCATCTTCAGATAAAAGGAAAATGTACGTGTTAGTGCATTTATCCTTAATAACGAAAAGAGAAATCTTTTCGGTCTTGAGCTACTTTCGAAACACTCAATGTTTGTTAGCTCAAGTCGATGGCTTTCGTATTCTTCTGTACGAAACCAGTTTTTCAAAGAAAAGGAGAGTGTACGCTTCAGTGCGCTTTATCTTCAAAAGAAGAGAAATCTTCTTGTTTTTGACCATTCTCATTAACAAGCTTCATATTTTCCCATGCTTGTTCGTTAGTTAAGTGGACCAACGTACATTAGCTGGTATTATAATTCACTAGATCAAAAATGGCAATCGCATATGCAATTTTTGAAGGGGAGAATAGTGAATTAAATGTGATTAAAATGGTTTATCTTGGTCTTTGAATGTGTATAAAATGGTCAAATGTGAAAGTGTAGGGTGTTAAATCTGTAAGGTGTTAAATCTGTCTGCTAGGAGATTAAGATAATCTAAAATGCCTTGGATCTTGCTTAATGTTAGATAGCGGTTGCATATTCTTGATGGCGGAATGTTAACCTACTGCATGGCGGTTTGGTGATCTGTTGGACAGCGTCTTAGGCTAATTGTCCATGTCTTGGCCCAATAAGCCCAATAAACCTCTTAGGCCTATTCCAAAGGACCATTTGTCTTGTTGACTCTCATACAGGCTTAGTTAACTTGTCATTGAGCCTATCAGATAATCTCTAGACCATCGACCAAGGTTGACCAATGTTGACTTAACCCAATGTCCAGTGACTCTAATGTGGAATATCTTCGTGCTAATCTGAATATCAAGGGCATGTCAAACTCAAGGCGAACATCTTTATCTAACGTTGATTATATGCTATGTTTGTCTATCTTTGTTGATATTCTTTAACAGATACGATGGCAGAAGAGAATATTCCTGCACCTGAACCTACAAGATGAGATGAACAGATCCTTCATTGCTCAGAACAGTTACAGATTGGAAAGGGAAACCTTCTCTAAGATCTACAGAAGTTGCAGAAGAATCCTATCTTCCACATTTCAGTTGATATTTCAAGAACACAAACTTCGTTAGGGCATTCACTGCATCAGCAAATTCCCTTCTATCTACATTCAGCTGTTCTGGAATACTCTGACTCATGATGCAAAGACTGGGGTTTATAGCTTTCAAACTTGATGAAAAATGGTTTACTCTGAGTGCTGATCTTTTTCGGAAGGCCTTAGAGATCACTCCTGCATGACAACATCGTCCCTAAACCAGACTTAGCTTTGGAATTGGGTAAATCTATCAGCTTAACTGAAGCTGAAGAAGAAGCTGTTGCAAGAGAAGTTCATGCTACTCATGCAAGAATTGTGTCTGGACCAGACCCTGAGCCCATGCAAGAAGACCAGACTGGATCAAACTCTGGAAAATTACATGTGTCTCTTGCTGGACCAAACCCTGAGCACATGGATGATGAATTCCTCGCGACAGCCTACCCAAAGGTTCATGAAAACCTGAAGCTCATAACAGACGAACGTGTCATCGAAGAAAATCCAGAAAGTCATTCTGGTTCTATGTCTTCCATGAAAAATCTCGATGACACTTATAACTTTGGGGATCAATTTCTTTATGACAAACCAACCGAAGATGATCAGGAGAAATCTAAAGTTATAGAGGAGTCTGATTCCACCATACCTGATCCAAGTCATCAGACAGTAACGTCAACTCCTCCAGTGATTGCTCCCTTCACAGATGTCTCATCTACTAAGCCGTCGTCACTGGTCACTCCTCCACCAATCAACACGGAAGCTACAACAATCACCACATCTCTCCCTGAAATCACTCCATTCATCGCCCTTCAGCTAAGAGTGGCAAGATTGGAGCAAGAGATGTCTGAAGTCAAGAAGACTGATCACTCTGCCGATGTTTTGGCTTCAATCAAATCCCAAGTTCCTACGGTTGTTGATAAATATCTAGGAACAAAACTTGATGATGCTCTCCTTAAGATTCTTGAACGACACACTGCAGATTTAATCGAGAAATACTCTGCGCTGCCTGGCCCAGAGTCCATCAAGAATCAAGAATCTGAAAAGAGTCCAAAGGAGATTATCAGAATCAAAAGGGAACAAGGTGAGGAGAAACAAGATTCAACTTACTCCATCAGGTCAACAGACAAGGTGGCTCTTGAAGAATTTGATCTAAAGAGTGCTCTCTTCAAACACATGAATAAGAACAAGACTGCAAACAGAAATCCTGCCAACTACCATCTATACCATGCTCTTATGGAAGCTTTAATAGCAGATGAAGATGCCATGGATAAGGAAGTTGCAGTCAAGGTTAAAGACCACAAGAGAAAGCATGATAGTGATGATGAAGAAGACGATGATGATGATGAAGGCCCTTCAGCTGGATCAAACCAGGGTAGGTCAGCAAAGAGAAGAAGACCCGAATCTGCCGCTTCTGGGTCAGCTCAGCCTCCTTCGAAAAATGATCACCAAAGTTCAAAGAAACCACGGGAGTCTGATGCATCTGCTTCTATACAACATCCAGCTCTTACCTCAACTGGATGGCAGATCACTGACACAAGAGATGATGTTGTTAACTCTCTGATGCATATGCTTCCAAACAACATCCAGATCACTGACACAAGTCTGATGCATATGCTGAATCTGAACCCGAGCCCACACAAAGAAGACAGTCTGGTATTGCTTTCTGAGATTCCTTTATTGTGTCAAAGAAGAGGTCTCCTGCTGAACAAGAGGCTGCTGACATAATGAAAGCTCTCAAGGAAAGCAAGAAAATGAGCAAGAGACAACCTGGAACTGGAGGCTCAAATGAAGGAACTGGTAACATACTAGGGGTTCCTGATGAGTCCACAGTCATTTCTAGAGCCTCAAGTGAAGGAACTGGATCCAAGCCAGGGGTTCCTGATGAGGAAAAAGCTAATTCTTTAGTGGGAAGCAGATATGGTCAGTGAACAATTTGACAGAGATGATAATGCTGGGGATGATAATAAGGAAACTAAGCCTGATCCTGAAGAAATATATAAGTAAAAGATGAACCAGGAAAAACTACTATGGAAACCGAAGTTGAATCCATGGTCACTGTTCCTATCCAACAAGTTTCTTCATCTGTACCTTTACTGATACTTCAGTCATCGATCTCTCATCTCCTAAATCAGTATCTCCTCCTTGTCAAGAATCATTCATTATAACTTTCACCACCAACATCCGCACTACAGCAGAGCAATTCAGTTCTTGAAATGGTCAAGTCACGGCTCCTGTGCAAATCAGTTCAGGACCTGCGCCTTCTGTGATGACTCCTGGATACATCAGTTCAGGACTCGTGCAAATCTCAGTTTCTCCAACACCATATGTTCCACCATCCAAGAAAGACTATGAGATCCTGTTGTAACCATTGTTTAATGAGTACTATAATCTTCCACCACGATCTGTTTCCCCAGTTCCGGTAGCTATTGTTGCTTCAAGAGCTGTTGATCCAGTTGGTTCACCTTCATCAACTACCAATGATCGAGATGAACAATCTACTAGTACTTCACCAACAAATCAGGAAATTCAATCTCAAGTCACTCATCAAGGTGTTGAAGAATAAATTCATGGACATCAAAATGCATAATTTAATAATGCACCCCTCCTTCATAATATTTCTTCAAACTCTGGTTTTGAAGAAACTAATTGACAAGGGGTCATTCCATTAAATTTGCATCATCTTATTCCACTGTTTTATACTATCACTAAGTTGACAAAGAATCACTCATTGGAGAATGTTATTGGCGATCCTTCTCGTCCAATTTCAACATAAAGTCAACTACAAGAACATGCCATTTGGAGCTACTTTGACGCAAATGAAAATCCAACTCCATTCGGTGTGAAACGGTATGGTTGAGATCTACTATCTCAAAGATAGTTTATGGTTTCTGAACAATTTTGTTTAGGACCCGTGCCTCAATTCATGGCTCCTGATCATAGCAGTTCAGGACCCGTGCTTCATGAAATGATGTCTGATCACAACAGTTCAGTCCTCGCTCCACAACGACAAGAGATGTCTGTTGAAAATGTCTCTTCAGGCCTCGTTCCTCAAGGACAAAAGGTTTCATTTATTCATACATTAAAAACATTACATAAAAAGGTACAATACGAAAATAAAAATACATAACAAAGTATGAAACAAACAAAGCTAAAACTAAGCATTTTGAGCCAAGTGTTCGATCAAATCGCGTCGAAGGTTTTGATGCGCTTGTGATGATTTGATCCACCTCATAACTCGTTGCACTTGTTCTTCGTTTCGTAGCGGGTCGTCCGGCTGATGTGCTTCCTCCGAGAACCATCTAGGAGATATCACATAATTTTTGTATTTTTGAATCATATTATGTAATATGATGCATGTGTACATCATACTAACAATTCTATCTTTTCTTAGCGCTCGCGCGGGATTGGCTAGTATTTCCCATTTCTTCTTAAGAACACCAAATGCTCGTTCCACATCTTTCCTTGTCGATTCCTGCTTTTGCTTATACAAAATTCGCTTGTGGTCATCATCAGTTGGTTCTAGAATCGTCTTAACGAGTGGCGCCAATTCAGGATATATCCAGTCAACAAGATAGTATCCAGATGGGTAAGTTACGCCGTTAGCCACAAAAGGAATCTCAGGTGCTCGTCCGGTTTTGAGATCGTTAAATATATGGGATTGATACAAAACGTTGATGTCGTTGTTCGACCCAACAACACCAAAGAAAGCATGCCATATCCACAAGTCTTGCGACACAACGGTTTCAAGCAAAATGAAAGGATTCGAACCATGATCACGTCTAACGCACTGGCCTTTAAAGGCGTACGGACAACCGAACCACTCCCAATCCGTACAATCAATACTTCCTAACATCTCCGAAAACCTATGCTTTTCTTCGTGATGCCGATAAAGTTTTTCAACATCAGTCACCGTTGGTTTCCTCAAAAACTCAGGACCATAAATCTCCATAACAGCTTGGCAAAAATGATCAAGAGCCAAACGTGACGATCTTTCACTTATTTGCATGTATTCATCTAAAAAGCTAGCATTAACGCCGTATGCCAATTGACGAATTGCAGAGGTGCACTTTATCAACGGGGAAATGCCTTCTCTTCCAGCACAATCAGGATTACTTTGAAAGTATGCAGAGTGATTAGTTACTGCATTCACTATCTGGTTGAAAAGTGGATGAGCCATTCGGAACGTCTGCCGGAATCGATTTTCATCGTACATCGGACTCTCAGTAAAATAGGAGGCGACTAGACGCTCATGAGCTCTAGCACGATCTCTGGCTATGATGTTTCTCGATACTTGAGTAGCTTGTCGTCTCGTCTTAATATACGCAATGACTCGTTTAATAAAAGTCTTCTTGCGGCTACTAATTTCTTCTCCTTCTTCTACATCATCTAGGCCCATAAACGTATACGAATTCATTTTGATTAAATGTAGAATGTGAGAAGTGTGTATAAATAAATAGAAATAGTTGTGTTTAAAAATTGATGAAGTAGTGGGTATTTATAGGTAAAAAAGAGGGTTTTTTTTAAAAAAAGTTTTTTTAATCTCAAACGGATATAAACATGTGGGGCCCGAAATTTTACCACTCACTTGTGGTGAGTGGCTCACCACTCACGGAGCAACTCGCGCGCGAGTTGGTACCACCGGCATAACAAATGAATGGTGAGTTGCCAAAGTGAAGGGTGAAGAAACCCTTACTCCATCCGGCCTTAGCTCCGTTGGTTAGCTCCGATTCCAATTTTAGATATATTTTTTTATTAGATTTTAAAGCGACTTAGGAGCGTTTAAAAGGTATGACTTGGTATTACTTAAATAAAAAAAAAAAAAGAAAGAAAAAATAAAAAATAAAAAAAATAAACAAGAAAAAAAAATAAACTCAGAAAAAAAAAAAAAAAAAAAAATAAAAAAAACCTTAAAGAAAAATATTTCAATCCCAACAAACGTCAAGCTGAGGAGGGCATGTCAAACTCAAGGCAAACATCTTTATCTAACATTGATTATATGCTATGTTTGTCTATCTTTGTTGATATTCTTTATCAGATACGATGGCAGAAGAGAATATTCCTGCACCTGAACCTACAAGATGAGATGAACAGATCCTTTATTTTGTTCAGGACCCGTGCCTCAAATCCTTCAGGCTAACTGGTTTCTGACCAATTTTGTTCAGGACCCGTACCTCAATTCATGGCTCCTGATCATAGCAGTTCAGGACTCGTGCTTCATGAAATGACATCTGATCAAATCCGTTCAGACCTCTCGCCCAATCGACAAGAGACGTCTGTTGACAATATCTCCTCAGACCTCGTTTCAAATAAACAAAAGGCGTCAGATTATGACATCTCTGGCCCCGTGCCCCCAAGGAAAAATGTTATTTCTCTAGTAGACAAGATAGATTCGTCACAAAAGGAGATGGAATTTCTATTTAATCATTTATTTGAAGAATTTTTCTCTTGGAATTTCTATTCAATCATTTCTTTAAAGAATATTTCTCTCCAACAAATGTTCATGCTGAAGAAAACAACAATGATCAAGCAGCGAATGCATCATTTTGACAAGATGAATTTATCAATCCTTTCTGTACACCGGTACAAGACATTATTGAGTCTTCCTCATGCAATATTGATAATGAAAATATACATCCATTTCAACCAACAGAGTCCTGAATACCAATGGAGAAAAGATTATCCATTAGAACAAGTTATTGACAATCCTACAAATTCAGTGCAAACAAGACAACAAGCTTGCCACAGATCCTGAAATGTGTATGTTTGCGCTCTCCGTGAGTACAGAAGAACCAAAGAATAGTAAGGAGGCAATGGCTGATTCTGCATGGATCGAAGCAATGCAGGATAAACTTCATTAGTTCGACAGACCACAAGTCTAGGAACTCGTCGACAAACCATTTGGCAAGACAAAAAAAAAAAGGATGAAGTTCAGACTGTTATTCGCAACAAAGCAATACTTGTAGCTAAAGGCTATGCTTAGGAAGAGGGTACTAATTTCAAAGAATCATTTGCTCCAGTTGCTCGTTTGGAAGCAGTTTGGATTTTCGTTGCCCATGCTGCACACAAGTCCTTTCCAATCTACCAGATGGAAGTTAAAACGGAATTTCTAAATGGTCCACTGAAGGAGGAGGTTTATGTTGCTCAGCCGGAAGGGTTCGTTGATCCTGAACATCCATAAAAAGTCTACCTTTTAAGGAAAGCTTTATACGGCTTGAAGCAGGCCCCAAGAGCCTGGTATGATGAATTATCCAATTTCTTGATGTCCAAAGGATTTTCTAAAGCATTTGCAGACGTTGAGCATGTCGAATGCATTGATACTCGCAAAAGCACTTCTGGAGGGATACAGTCCCTAGGTGACAAACTTGTAAGCAAAATGTCAACGAAACAATATTGCACTGCAATATCTTTAACTGAGGCACAGTACGTGGCGTTATCTGCAAGTTGTGCACAAGTAATGTGGATGAGGACACAGCTTAAAGTTTATGGCTTCAACTACAACAAAATACTGTTGTACTACGATTCACAGTCAGCCATAGCAATCTCATGCAAAGCCGTACAACACTCTCATACAAAGCACATCCATACTCGGTATCACTTCATAAAGGAACAGGTTGAAAATGATATTATTAAATTATATTTTGTCAGAACTGAATACCAATTAGCTGATTAATTTACGAAAGCCCTTCCTGAGGATCGGTTTTTGTATCTTGTCAGAAGGATTGGTATGAGATGTTTGACTCCAGCAGAACTGGAGGTTCTGACAAACGTAACTGCTTGATATTATCATCAAACATCATCTTGTAAATATAAAAAAAAATAAAAAAAAAATGGCTTATGTACATTTCTGTGCATAACCCGGGCCTCATCGTAAAGGAAAATACACGTCTCAGTGCATTTTTCCTTAGCAACGAAAAGAGAAGTCTTTTCGGTATTGAGCTACTCTAACAAAACATTCAAAGTTTTGAGCTCATGACAATGGCTTGCAGTTATTTCTGACTGCAACCCGCTTTTCAATCTGAGGAACGCATGTCATCGAAAAGACAGCTATTCCTGACAACGGGTAATTAATTTTTCCCGGGCATGGATTATTTCATATCCATGCATCATAAGAATAAGTGTACATTAATTTCAGTGCATTTTATTTGTCCAAAATAAGAGAAATCTTATTTCAATTGGGAAAATGTTGTCTTCACAATGAAATCAATATTTTTCATTAAATCACAAAAGATTTCAAAGATAATTCATCCTCATCTAACAATGACTAATACGAGCTCTTTAAGATAGAAAACGGTCATTATTTGAGGGGAAAGTGTCAAATAATCTTTTAAAACGGTCTTTCAAAATAAGTCAATGGATTAAACAATTGAAGTTTATGATAATGGACATATAAACAATTTAAATGGGAGTTCAATTCATATTAACTAACATGTTGCCTTAATGTCATATTGCTTCAAACTTTAGGACATATTTTGCAATTGAAGACTAGTGAATTCTGGCTTTTAAACTACCATATGACTAAAATTGCCACGCGGTCATAGTTTAAAAAAAGACATAGGAATTGTTTGGGAAATTCCCTTTCGTAGTTTAAAAAGCCTTGAAACTGATTCTCACGGGATAGATATTTATAAGTATATTAATTCTGCGAACACGATCGTCCAGCATGGTGTGCATATAAGATTTTTTCTGATTCTGAGATATCGAAAACATCAAGGGGAAGGAGTAAATACACTGAAAGGTACAACAACTACACGTGATAGAATCCATAGCCTTATTTAATTGTGGGTCATTCCGGGAAGACAAATGTCTACTCCCGTCAGAGAAAATCAGTGTATTTATCGGTTTCCTTTCCGGTGGGCTATTCCAAACCACATAGGAGAAGAGATAATCTTGTCATTTAGTATGCATCAGATGAGATACCAGAGGAAATGTGTTGCCAAAGATATTAGAGCGTGAAAGATTTGTTACCTAATTCAATTAATGATTCCTTTAACAGTGCAATCACACAGAGTATTTTTAAAGGAGTAGAAAAAATTTGATCACATAGGGACATATTGTATGATAAGTATGAAATCCTCTAGTTAGTCATTAGTATCTGATAGAAAGAAAAGTGTACATTTGGGACTTAGTTTGTCTAGTGTTATCAGTTCGTCTAACTATAGGGAATAATTGAGATATCCTGGACTCAATGACTTTGTTGTTTTCAATTCAAATCATCACTATCATGTTAGCGAGAATCTAGAACATCCGGACTTATGACTTTGAGTTACTGGTTTCAAATAAGTTGTGTACTTCATCGATTTGGGGCGTCAGACTTCAAGCATTCTTATGCAAATTGCAAGAAGGCTATGAACTACTCAAGAGAGGATAGCAGGATCAAGGGGACGCTAAGACAAGACATCCAAAAGGAGAGTATCGAGATGGACTACAGAACTGCTTACATGGACAAAAATGGACCTTGTCATTTTCGTGTTTGAAACATTTTCAGGTCCTAGTCTCATACATAAGTCCTTGTGAATATATAAATGTGTAGTGTAGACTTAATCTCTAGGCAAATATAAATAGTGATTGAGTACAAAGTTTTCAAGAATTTCTAGAAATTCAAATCTTTATCAAATAACAGTACTCAACACTATCTTATAGTTACCCTTCAATGATAAAGGGAGCATTAAAAAGTTCCAAACACGGGCTTTAGAATAATTGGCACAATTTTCTCCGTAAAGATTATAACATATTTAAAACAGATTTGATATCCAAAAATGTCAAATGAAATGAATTTTTGATAAGGGAGAAAAATGTGATTAAAATATGTAATGTGATCATATTACTCAAGTGTATACTCCACCAACATGTGCTAAACAGTTTCGAATACCGATGCACATGTTGAGGGGGAGCTTTTCTGAAAAGCAAAAACAATCGGGTACTAAACACTTTGATAGTTTTATCATAAGTACCTTGATGAGATTTTAACAGTGATTTTATGGCAAGGTGAACTGTACCAAAAGACTGACCATGTATTTACTGTTATCGAAGTTATAAGGATGGTAAGGTTAGGTACTCGTTCCCATGATCCTGCCAGAACCGGAGGGATCTACCCAGGGACTATCCAATAGTTAGTGTAGAAGTCCTTAGGTATGATAAAAAAGGAGTAAATGTGAGGAAAAGGTGAATATGCCGACTGAGATGGAGCTAAGTACTTGAATACACACAACAAGGTTCTCGTCTGAAAATACTTTGGTAAGCACTAAAGGGGTTGAAGAAATGAAAAAGAATATGTACGGATAAAGAGTGTAAAAGAAAGAAGCCCTCCACATACTCTTAGGCGAACCGGGGTCAGATACATTGTGCCCGCTATCAAAATTACTATAAATGATTTGCTGACATTGAAGTGACATCATGGACCCAGTGATGCAATGCACAACCCCATTTAAAATACTCCTAGTACTCAGAATCTCTCAAAATATTTCTGTTTCATTTCTCACGGAGACTAAACATGTAATCTACTGACTCACTCACTCCGAGTAAGTCGGTATTGAAAAGGTGGCAGTCAGCTCCAGCCTCCGATCACTAAAATTAAAACGCACTTTTGAGTCTAGAGCCAAGAGATCATCAATTAATCTCGTTAGGACAATTCCAATTTACTTGTTATTCACACATTGTGATTACAAGTTTTATCATAAGAGTCCTACGCATTATCCTTGTGATTTTGCCAGAACATCCGAGTGATACGTAAGTATTCACAGTGAAGATGGAAATCCTGCTTGAGCCAACTTCAAACAAGCTCATGGTAGGTGACTTGTGAGATCCTTAATGGATCAAACTTATGAAAAAACTGTAAAACAACAACTGTCAAATCAAACATGAATCAAACTTGTTCCAGTATACGAATTGATGGTTATTGGACTTTGGAAAACAAATAAAACTTTCGATGTGTTACAAAACTCTTTTGCAATGTATCGCATAGATTGTTTTTACAAATCAATTTTCTCTTTATTGCTAACTGTTTTATTACAAGAACATTTAAAGATGGAGATGGAGATACCGTGTTCCAACAAAATCAAGTTCATAACCGCGTGCTCATTCTCAAATGACTCATTCGAAGATATCATGAAAGCTCAAGTATCTGTTATTGGGGGGGGGGGGGGGGGGGGGGGGGGGGGGGCTAAAGCTACCGCAACTCTGAATATTCAAGCTTTTTATTCAAGATCCAGACAAAGTGGTGAGCATATCATTCTGAATGACACAAAGTTCACAAGATAGCAAAAGATCACATATGATGATTAGAGATTATGATTGGATGATGAACGCAAAGAAGCTTCAAAGTATCACATACAATCAAGCTAAAGCCTAAAAGTCTAAAGTTCACTACTTCAGATTCACAAGATACAAATCAATGAAATCAAACGTTTACGAGCTATACATAAGATCAATCTGAAGATTGAAGAGCTTAAGTTTAGTATTTTCAGGGGTGACCTCCCTTAGGGGGAGATTGTTAGATATTAGAAAAAGACTCAGTCACCCCGTGTATTTTACTGTTCAATATAGCTCGTAGTTTAATAGGTAAACGTATGACTTTCGGTATTGAACCGGGTACTAATACCCGGTGTATTGTAAGAACTATAAATACCTCTTCCAACTTTGGAAGAGGTAAGCATCTTATTCCATTATACAACAACACCATTAATGTGTGTTATTTAATTAGTTTCTTCTCTCAACAATTCTCACTCTCTAACTTTCTCTCATCTAGATCTATACATGTTTGTGTGAATTAGGGAACCTAAAATATATAAATATATTAGTATATATATATATAATATATAATATATATATATATATATATATATTATATATATATATATATATATAAATACGATATGTACTTATATTAACGAGATGCATCGTTATTTATCGGCTAGAAACCAAGATCCCATTACAATTTGTTATAGGTCCTCGGTTGATGCGACGCACTACGCCTGAATCTTATCTATCGATATTCTCTTCCGACATCACCAAGTGAGTTCAAAGCGCTTCTAGCATTTTTACGCTTTAATTTTGTTTATATAAACCCGAGATGGAGATAACATGCTTGTTTTTAAAACAAAACACAAGGGAGATTGTATGCTAGTTGCCTGGATTATTATTATAAGTTAGCTTAACTCGCTAGATAAAAGACCCATGGAAATCCTGAATTGTTAATTACCGGGAAATGGCATACGCTTATACATGGAATAGTACTATTTGGAGATTGCTACCTCTAATCCGTGACGACTGGCTATCGTCAAGTGTCGGGAATATAACACAACGGATGTGTTGTATAGAGAATAATATGCACTCATAGCGAGAGTGTATAGTGGGCATACCTTGTTGGGAACCCCAACATAATTAGATGGTAACGTTCAATGTCATGAGACTTATAAATAATCCCCCGATATAACTTTGTTTGGCCACGACGTTATATCCTGATGAATATTGAGAAATGATACTTGTGTTCGAAAATTTTATTGTTTATATATATAAACTCTATGGATTCACACACCCAAATTTGACTTTTTAGGCATGTTTTATCTCAGGTCCTTGAAGGTAATTTGGCGATGGAGAATTTGGTTGTCGCATAAAACCAAGTCAAATTCGCGTCTTGTATGTTGTAAAGTCACGCCTTAACTTGGTGGAACACACTAGTTTAGACAAGAGGTCGGGCAATTCCTATAGCCTAACCTTGGGAGTACCTAAAGAAGTTGTTAAGGGAGGAATATTGTCCGGATAATGCAATCAAGAAATTTAAGGAAGAGCTCTAGAATCATGTTATGAATGGAGCTGATGTTGATAAGTACATAACCCGATTTCATGAGTTGCTAGACTAGTGCCGCACACGGTAACTCAGGAAAGCAAGCGTACTGATCGCTACATTCGGGGTTTAGCTCTTGCAATTAAAAGAACAATGGAAACCAGCCCATGTTAGAAGTTTTTCCACCATGCTTCAAAAAGGAAGCCCAACAGATCAAACGTCATGATAGTACTTTTTCATTCATCGATCACTTTCTACGTTCTACCGTAATAGTCGATTCAAGAGCCTATTTTATATTTTAATTCCTACCGACTAGATAGCTCATTCCCTTGATTAACGCTAAACCTAGTGCTATAAACCCTAATTATGAAATTTAAATTGCTAATGGTCTAAAGTTAAAAACCAACAAGATTGTCCGCGGATGTGGACTAGAACTAGAATGTCATACGTTCATCATTGACTCGATTCCTTTTGGACATGGTAGTTTCGTCATGAACGTAGGAATGGATTGGTTGTCAAGGCCTAGAGCTAAAATGGTTTGTTATCAGAAAATAGTCTAAATTCCGTTATCTAACGGAGAGATTTTGGAAGTTCATGGAGAACATCCAAAAGGAAAATTAAAATAGTTGAAGACTGTGAAAGCAAGTGAGCTAAAACTCAAAGACATCTATAATGTACGTAACTTTCCTAGCGTGTTTCCAGAAGATCTACCAGATTTACCCTCTTTTGTGAAGTTGAATTTCGCATAGATCTTGTCCCTGAAGCCATGCCTATTGCAAAATCACCTTATCGTTTGACACCTACAGAAATGCTAGAACTGTCCAACCAACTTAAAGAGATCTAAGAAAAAGGTTTCATACGACCTAGCTCTTCACCTTAGGGAGCCCCAATCTTGTTTGTTAAAAAGAAGGATGGTTCGTTCCGTATGTATATAGACTATCAAGAGCTGAACAATCTAACTATCAAGAACCGCTACCCTCTTCCTAGGATCGATGACATGTTCGATCAACTGCAAGGGTTACGATATTTTTTGAAAATAGACCTTCAATCTGGCTATCATCAGTTGAGAGTACGCGAAGAAGATATTCCCAAAACTGCATTCAGGACGAGGTACAGATATTTTGAGTTCACGGTCATGCCTTTCGTTTTGACTAACGCTCCTACGGTATTTATGGACCTTATGAATTGCGTATGTAAGCCTTATCTTTACAAGTTTCTCATCATCTTTATTGATGAAATCCTGATTTATTCAAAGTCTAAAGAGGGGCACGAAGTTCATCTAGAGTTTCTTGAAAAAGAGAAAAAATTTAGGAGATTTTAAAATGCGAATTCTGGCTATAAGAGGTTCGTTTTCTCAGACATGTAGTGAACAGTGAAGGTATACATGTGGATCCTAGAAAAATTGAAGTAGTGAAAAATTAGAAACCCTAGAAGATCCCAACCGACATCCGTTTGTTCTTAGGATTAGCAGGATATTATAGGCGATTTATCGTAAATTTCTCTAAGATTGCAAAACCTCTCACCCTATTGACTCAGAACAGCAAGAAGTTTGAGTGGGGTGATGAGTAGGAGATTGCTTTTCTGACATTAAAGGACATGTTGTGTGATGCCTTGATTCTAGCACTTCTCGGATGAGGCACAAAGATTTATAGTTTCTGTGGACGCGTCGAACCAAGGTTTGGTTGCATTTTTGATGCAAGAAACAAATAAAAGCAATACGCAGCCAGACAACTCAAAATCCCAGGAAAAGAACTACACTACACATGATTTTGTTGAGTTAGCGCAATGGATTTGATCTCAAAATGTGGAGACACTACTTATACAGAACAAAGAGTGTTATCTACACTAATCATAAAAGACTTCAGCATATTTTCGATCAAAAAGAATTAAATATGCATCAGATACGATTGATAGAACTTTTTCGTGATTATGACTGCGAGATTCGCTACCACCCAGGTAGGCAAACGTCGTAGCTGATGCATTGAGCAGGAAGGAGTGGATGAAACTGAGACGAGCTCGAGCTTTGAGCATGACAATTCACTCTAGCATTAAGGCTAATATACTGGAAGCTCAGAGCGAAGCCTCCAAGGACTTCAACACTCCAGCAGAAATGTTGCGAGGATTAGACAAACAGTTTAAAAGAAAAGAAGATGGCGGATTGTATTTCGTTGAGCGAATATGGGTGCCAGCTTATGGCAATTTGAGAACTTTGATCATGAATGAAGCCCACGCTACAAAGTATTTTGTACATTCTGGAGCAAACAAGATGTACTATGATTTACGAGACTTATATTGGTGGCCCAGAATGAAGAAGGATATCGCCTTGCATGTAAGTAAATGTTTGACAGGCTCTAAAGTCAAAGCAGAACACCAGAAACCCTCAGGATTGCTCCAACAGCCATAGATTCCCAAGTGAAAATAGGATAATATCACTATAGACTTCATAATGAAATTATCAAGAACCAGTAGCGGACATGACGCAATTTGGGTCAAAAGTCGAATTCGACTCTAACACAAATTGGGCAGATTCATAGCCGTCCCACTGTAAAGATACAAGACAGAAAAGTTAGCACTGACTATGTGTACATATCAAACGAGATCGTAGCAAGGCACAGTGTGGCCTGTGTCAATAATATGATCGTAAACAGTTATTTCACATCAAACATTGGCAACACTGAAAAGCATTAGGACACAACGACTGGATTCAAGTACAGCTTACCATCCCGAAACCGAAAGCCAAAGTGAGCGTACCATTCAAACATTAGAAGATATGCTTAATAGCATATGCAATAAAATTAGCGGAAACGGATACTGTTTACTACCCTTATGTAAATTCTCATACAACATACATCTACCACGTGCCGAATGCGTGAAATGTTGCTCCATTGAAGCATTGTATGGAACGAAGTGTCGAACGCCCATAGCTTGGGCAGAAGTAGGAGAAAGCAAGCTAATTGGACCGGAGATTGTCCAGGAGACTACTGATAGGATTGTGCAAATCAAGGAAAGATTAAAAGCCGCACGAGATCGCCAGAAGAGCTATGCCGGCAATCGACGAAAGCCGTTAGAATTCAGTTTCGGTGATAAAGTACTACTCAAAGTGTCGTCTTGGAAAGGCGTGGTACGTTTTGGTAAGAGAAGTAAGCTTTTACCGAGATATGTAGGACCGTTCGAGGACCGTTCGAGGTTGTCGAACGAGTCGGTCCAGTAGCTTATCGGCTGCGCTTACCACAAAACCTTGTAGGAATTCATGATACGTTTCACGTGTCAAACTTAAAGAAACTCCTAACCGACGTAAATTTGCACGTACCGATAGAAGAAGTCAAGATCGACGACAAACTACATTTTGTTGAAGAACCTATGGAAATCATAGACCGTGAGGTCAAGAAGCTGAAAAGGAGTCGGATTCCTATTGTAAAAGTTTGATGGAATTCCTGACGAGGACCAGAGATGAAGCGCAATGTTCGCGAGCGCTACAGCCTAGGACGAGGAACTAAAATTTCGAGACGAAATTCCCTTTAACAGGGGAAAACTATGACATCCGTCAATTTTGAGGTTAGTAACCGAAAGCAAACATATGATATTAGACTCTCTTAATTATTTATGTTGTCACTTTTATATGGTTACATTACTCTTAGCATTTAACGCTTGATTTTGGTGCAACTCAAGTTTCAAGTAAATGTTTATCCCGAGCTTTAAATTCTATTTTCTTATTTTATAAAGTTTATTTTATTATTTTTAGTCGATTTAGTAAAAATCGTCGTTTTAAATATTCGCGAGTCGAACTTTGGATAATTATTCATTTTAACTATCGAGAAATCAACAAGTTCATATTTTAGCTTCGGAAGCTCATTTATTTTTACTTTTTGTGTTTTTCGACTTTTACAAGCTTTTTTTTAGTAATCCTAAACTCCTATATAAAACCAAACCCACTAAAACTCCTATATAAAACCAAACCCACTAAAACTATCCATTAAAAACACACAGACAAAAAAACTCGACTCTCTCTCCCTCCCTTCAGTCACTATACGACACAACCTACACCAAAGCCACCAAAATCATTACTCAAAAATCCTCAAATCATTTCCTTTTTGTTCCAAATCATTTATAAACTAAACCCCATCATTTTTTTCAATTAAAAATCCACCATGCATAAGATTTATCCCAAGTTCTTGATTTTCTTGATTATTAATTTTGAAGGGTTTTGATGCAATTGAGGGTAATTGGTATTGAAAGGGGTTTTATAACAAGAATGTGAACAAGTTTTGATGAATCAAAATCAAGTTTCGAGCTATTGTTTTGGTGTTGTGGTGTTCGGCCAAGAATCAAACCCAATGAGGGTTTGATTGTTTTGGTTTCTCTTGCATTCCTCATGATTGCATGCTGTTAATCTCTGTATTGTGAAGTCAATAGAATGTTTGCAATGTCGCGTTTCGAGCCTTCATAGTTATTTTAGATGATTTGTAGTGGTGTTAGGGCTAGTTTAAGTGTGTTTGTGAGTGGTACTTTGAAACAAAGTTTAGAAGGAGTTTAAAAAGATATCATGTAAGGCAAAAAATTTAGCGCCTTGTTCGAGTGAGTCAAAAATTGTTAAAACTTTACTGGTTTTAAAATTATGATAAGGACGTTACAAGCTATCGTTTCAATATAAGGCGTCGACCCGTAACTCTCAAAAAAACGAAGTTTTATAGGTCCAAAAGAAGTTTAAAAAATGTTGACGCTCAAAATTCTGGCATTTGTTTAAAAATATAGTTGCTGTCAGATCTGAAAAAAGGCCATTTCATGAAAGATTGCTAACATGCACCTTTGGAATGTAGCTGGAGCATTACATAATCCAAAAGGCATTCGCCTATAAGCGTATGTACCGAAGGGACATGTGAATGTTGTTTTTTCTTGATCCATAGGATCGATAGGAATTTGAAAATATCCAGAAAAACCATCAAGGAAACAGAAATATTTATTTCCTGCGAGTCTTTCTAACATTTGATCCATAAACAGCAAAGGGAAATGATCTTTTACGGTTGCTTCATTGAGTTTATGATAATCGATGCATACTCGCCAACCCATGACGGTTCTTGTTGGAACAAGTTCATCGTTTTCGTTGGTAACGACTGTAATACCGCCTTTCTTTGGTACACAGTGAATAGGACTAACCCAAGGACTATCGGCAATTGGATAAATAATACCGGTATCCAAGAGTTTCACGATTTCTTTCTTAACAACTTCTTGCATATTTGGATTTAACCTTCTTTGTTTTTGGACAACTGGTTTCTTGTCATCCAGAAGTTGTATCTTGTGTTTACAGAATGATGGACAAATACCAGGAATGTCTGTTGTTTTCCAAGCAAAGGCTTCTTTATGTTTTTTAAGGACGGATACAAGTTTGCTTTTGTTTTGAGCAGATAGTTTAGATGATATGATCACAGGGAGAAAAGATGGTTCTTCCAGGAATACATATTCCAAATTATCAGGAAGGGGTTTAAGTTCAAGATCCGTAGGAGGTTCTTCGAGAGATGTTTTGATTTTATAATCGGTGTTGATGGTGATTTTCTCGAATGGTGGTTCTTCGGTATCGGATTCAGATTCAGAATTTTCATCGGCAGTCATTGCCATGAATTCATCGAATTCGGAAAAGATTTCTTCTTCGAGAAGGGTTCCTTCGATGGAATGGAGGATTTTGCTTCCTTCGTCTAGAAGAGCATCGAAATCTTCTTCTAAGATTTCATCGATAACATCGATACTAAAACAGGTATCATCATTTGAGTAAGAGTGTTTCATCACAGAGTAGATATTAAAGATCATTCGTTCAGTCCTAACTCCAAGATTGAGTTGTTTCTGTTTAACTCGAATAACTGCATCAAAAGTGGGAAGAAAGGGTCGTCCCAAGATGAGGGGAACTTTGCTGTCTTCTTCCATTTCGAGAATAACGAAATCGGCAGGAAAAGTGAATTTACCAACTTCAACGAGCATATTTTCAGCTATTTGATAAACATCAAACGCGTGTCGTAATAATATATAGTATATCCCATCAGATAAGACAATTACTTTAGGAAAAAATAATAGTCTATCTTCCGAGTGTCGTTTCCACGGCGAGAGATGAATTGAAATTCATGAGAATGTTTCGTTTGGTGCTTGAATGACAAATATTTTGGTTTTGGATTTAAACTGTTTTTATACTAAAAATTAAACTAATATTAATTCTAAGATTAAAAACTAAAAGATTATACTAAAATTGATATAAATGACAAATATGCTTGCTAAGTGACGTGAAATGTTCCTTAAGTACGGGCTTAGGTTTAACGAATAAAAATCCTTAGAAAACAAGTTGCAAGAAATTAAATGACGAATAAAGTAAAATGCTTTTTAAAATAAATGACAAGTATTTAAATTGCATTAAAAGTAAATGACGGTATGTAAATTGACTAATAATTTTTTTAAACCTTTTTAAAACCGCACTTAAATTCCAAATCACTAATCACTTAGCAAACACAAGTTAAACTACTCACTATGCATGGCAAATATAAAATAAGCAAACATTTTATAAAATAACTAATTAAATCTACACTAATTAATTGAAAAAGGATAGAGAATGAAACCAAATTGAAGAGCCGCAAATAAACGATAACCACCCGATCTTACAAACTTAATAAACAAATAAGTTTATCACTTTTAAGCTCTACTTCACTAATTAGCAAATAAAGGTGTCAACTTTATCTACTAATTACTTTCATAAAAACTATAAAGATAAAAACGTTATCTATTTATCAACCTTATAAGACCCTTAAGCTCCGGCCTTAGATGAAGAAGGATGGAATAAGAAATAAGACATGTAAAGTTAAGACAAAATAAGCTAATAAGATGAAAACTTTTTTAGAAAAATAAGCTATTTTGAAAACTAATTTTTGTAAAAATAAAACTAGATTAAATCTATATATAAAAAAACTACTTTTGAAATAAAAACTAGATTAAGCTAAAAAGCTATCAAGGCTTTTTCGAAGAACGGATGAAGAATATAAGCTTATAAATAAGCCAAAGCTAAAAAGCTATCAAGGCTTTTTTGAAGAACATATGAAGAATATAAGCTTATAAATAAGCCACTTCTCAAATAAGCTACAAGTACCCTTCGAAATAAGCCCTAGCTTAATAAGCTATAAGAAAAACTAGTAAAGTTTAGAACTTTATGACTAAATAAGCTAAATAATAAGCTCTCGAAGATAAAGGTGCTCAAGACTTAATGAATAAGTCGAGTAGGAGACTCATGACACCCTTTTTAGCATTCGAATCGAGCTTAATCAAACAATAAGCATTTTTGAAAAAGTAAAGACAAGAAAAGAGAAAAAGATGAGATAAGCAAAAGCTATTTTAGAATTTATTCTAAAGACAATAAGCTAAAAGATGAAAACTTTAGATCTAAATCTACCCGAAACTAAGGTGTTCAATCAAGTGAACTTGGATCGGGTATATTTAAAGATTTAGATCTAAGAAAAATAAGCTAGAATTAAAAAGCAACAAACTTTATGCTAGAAAATAAGCTAAAAATATAAGATCTATTATTTTTAGATCTAATCCACCCGAAACTAAGGTGTTCAATCAAGTGAACTCGGATCGGGTATGATTAAGGATTAGATCTATATAAAGAAAAAAATAAGCTTGAATAAAAATAAGCAATCGAAAAATAAGCTAAAATAAGCTCACTCGAAAAGCTCTAAATCGAAAACAATATAAAATAAGCTAGTCTAAATAAGCTATGGAAGTAGCTTATTAGAATATAAGCTTAAGAGATGGGATCCAAAAATAAGCTATAAGCATGAGCTTATTTGGAAATAAGCAAAAGAAAAGAAAGAGTAGAAGAATAAGCATAAGAAATAAGCATTAAGAAATAATAAGCATTTACCTTTGAAATAAACTTCTTCATTAATAAGCCTAAGAGTTACAATAAGCTAGAGCTAATAAGCTTCAATAAGCTTTTACAATAAGCCCAAAATAAACTACATTATTCTACTCCTAAAACTAACACTACAACTATTATGTGAAAATTCACTAAAAACTAACTCCTCATGAGCTGCTGCGTCAGTTGTATTTATAGCCCAAAGTAGGTGGGGGCATTTTTGTCCTTTCAAGCCATTCTGACGCGTCTTAGTGTAAAAGTGGGGGGTATTTTTGTCATTTTGTCCCAACTACTATCATACAGTGTACCTCGTATGCCAGCTTGATCCACCAATAAGAGCATGCCACGTAGCCTTCTAGAAACCTCGTACCTGCAATCCTATGAATAGTACCTCGTATTTCAATGATTAGCTTGCCACGTGTCACCACCTAAGTGGTGCCACGTGGCCTGCTAGCCGTCATCGGAGCAACCACCGGACCACCGGTCAATGGTGGTCAACGGCGGCAGTCAACGGTTAATGGCGGCGGACCACCGTTGAACCACCGGTCAACGGTGGTTGACCTCCAGTCAACAGCCGGGTCTGGCGGGTAATGGGCCGGGTCAGGATCGGGTATTGGGTCGGGTCATGGGCCGGGTATGGATCGGGTCAGGTCTGAGTCCGCCACGTAGCATGCCACATGGTGCCACGTGTCAGCTGACGTGGCAGCTGACGTAGCGTGGAGGGGATAGACCCTCCTGCGATTCGAACCCACGACCTCTTGGTATGAGTTTTAACTCATACAATGAAACCAACTGCGCTAGGCATTGTTTCATTTATATTACACCAAATTTAATATATAACCCTCTTTTGGCCAGGTTCAATTATACTAGTATTAAAGGTTCAAACAGGGACGAAAAAGGTTCAAAATAAAAAAGGTTCAAATATGAAAGGACGGTACTGTTGGACTCGTAATTTCGTGCTCTTTTCAATGGTGTGATCGAGGAAAATTAACGACTTTGTTTCGACCTCGATAAACGTGAAAACGTCGTCTTTGCTTTGTTTTCAATCCTTTGTACCTGTAAGACATAAAAACACAATACAAACATATTTGCAACATATTTATCCATATTTTAGTGTTTTAGTCCATTTATTAGCATTTTTCGAGGTACAAATGATGTGTGTTTTAGCACATATCAAAATTCCCCCACACTAAGCCATTGCTGGTCTCACACGCAATGTAAATAAAACACGCCCGGAAATAAATAATTAAATCCTCTTTTAAATTATGACCCCTCACAATCAAACAAGAACATAAAAGATCCATTAAGAAGGTTCTAAAATCATTTATTTCGAAAGCGCCCTTGTTTTAACCACTTATTTAATAATAATAATAACTAAGATAAGAATTAAATAACATTATTAAAAAAAGCTTTAAGAATGGAGTTCGTCATCCTTGATTTTTCATCCAATCTCAAACTAAGCATAAAACGGAAATCCCACAGTTAAATATTAAGATTAGATGCTAACAACTACTCAAATGCTAATTGTGTAAGTATAATAACTTTAAATTTTCGCTCCCATTAATCCTAATTTCCTCTAAGGAATTTGTTTATTTTTTTGTGACAAAATAATTAATGTCCTATTTTAAATAAAATAACCCGGTTTAGACCACAATTAGTTTGAAATCCTTTCCTAAATAGACGATATGGTGAGAATAAGGTCCACATTAAGGTTCTAATTCGCATGATTTAAGGGGTATCCTTTTTATTTCATCTGCAACAACTCAACTACGAGTCCAGAGACGGAGGCTTTATTTAGATAACCCTGGAGTCAAAATTTGGCTTTATACTTATTATTATTGCAACATTATTAAACCTCGGTCGCTTTAGAAGGCTGCAACATCGGTTGTGAGCCGGCAAGATGCAGCAAACTTTTATCAGTCTCGGATTATTACTATGTGCCTTATTTAGAAGACTGCAACATCGGTTGTGAGCCGGCAAGATGCAGTAAACTTTTATCAGCCCATAGTTTTATTATTATTACCTCTACCCTTTAAACGACATGTTCCACATCGTATGCGAGCCGACCATGATCTGAAGTCTTATTTCGCTTCAGTTTTTATTACATAACATTTATATTATTTAGCCAAATTCAAGTCATGTTTATTTTTAACAACTAGCCACAATCGGGTATGCGAGCCGACCATGGTCCAGGAGTCTATTTCCCAACAACACTGACAAAACCTAGATGTGTACCTTACTTTTACCAGAAGGAATCTCTACAAAGTGATTTAAACTAAGAATCGTAAAAACCTAAAGCAACTTTATTTATTGAACAAGTCAAATATATAGGGTTTATTTAAGCTGGTGTGAAGCGAAAAAGCACGAATAACCTCTATGAGCTTTAGAGATATCCAACTAATCCACGCTTAGCATCAAACTTATATCCAACTCTATCATATTTCGCTCTTTGCAAAATTTTAAAGTTAAGCAAACGCTTAAGAGTTTAAAACTCGATCAAGTCAAAAGCTACCTAGTTCTACGGGCCTACTTATTTATATATTTTTATATTTTCATCATTTTATATATATATATATATATATTTTATTTTTATATATATCATAATAAAACAATAATTTTTTTTAAAATTTTGGTTAAAATGGGGTTGCGTGGGAACACAGACATGCACATGTATGATCACATTTCGATAGAAATCCCCCCCACACTTGGAATGGAACATTGTCCTCAATGTTCAAAAATGTCAAGTTTTACCCCCACACTTAGAAATGAAAAAGGCAAATGCAAAAAATTCCAAGTGTGAAAGGGGAAACAAATATATATACATGATCAGGATTGAGGATTCCAAAATAAGCAGAAGATCGAAGACCGGGCGATTGGAGGATTGAAAACAAGCACTGGTCTTCATGATCTTGAGGAATCCTGCAAGCAAAAACAATACCACAAACCAAAGAAAGAAGTACGCCCCCACACTTGGGCTATAAAATCACACACTTATTTATTAAGAAAATAAAAAGAAATAAAAGACACGGGTTGCCTCCCGAGAAGCGCTTGTTTTTGTGCGAGTCTCTAGCTTGACTCTCCCCGAATTCCTTTGTCCTTGGGGCAGAAATAGAAGAATAGAAAAATCACTATCGGATTTTCATATGCCACTGGCTTAAATTAAGAAAAATGAAAAGTGGAAATGCCGGGGTCAAAAATAGTATCCTCACTCCCGGAAGAGAGAGGAAAAGAAGAGTCCATCGGATAAGTGAAATAAGGAAGAAAAGTTCGGATAATGACATCCGAATCCATCATAAGGGTGGGATGGGTGGGTAACACATTAGGCACATGAACACGAGGTTCTCCCAAAATATCTTCCATAACAACGCTAGTCAACCCACCCTGATCGGGCTCAATCTCAAAATGAAATGAATCATACTCGGGAAGAGAGTTATTAGCATGAGTAGTGGTACTGCCACTACTCGTCTCTTCTGTATGATCGCTAAACGACTCGAATTCGGGTAAAGAATTATCCGAATAAGAGAGAGAAGTATCGGACTTCTCAAAGAAAGAGTTACTATCGGGGATAGGAAATAGAGAAGTAGACTTGAGCACACAATTAGGAGTGGAGTTATCATTCAAAGATTCGATATTAGCAATAAGACGATTAATGTTCAACAATTTCTCACGAAGAATAACGTCTTGGATTTGAAGAATATCTTCTAAATCAAACTCTTTCTCTTCTTGATCAACATCATTCACCTCCTCTAAGCTAACGTACTCGATGTCCTCAAAATCATCGTCATCACTCGAAGTACCATCATCGTTTGGATCGGATAAAATCTCAGAATGATCGTTCAAAGCATCAAAAGTGGAAGGATCTTCACAAACGGGCACATCACACGTATCTTCGGAAATACCCTCGAACTCACTTGGGATTGGGACAAGGTTCTCAACACTAGACTTTATTAATTCGTCTGATTCCGTTTCCGGAATAGTGCTAAGATGCTCATCCCCCATACTTAGAGAGTTATCGGGCTCCTCGATCGGTAAGTCGGGTGTGATTGCTTTAGGCTTGCTATATATAATAGTATACTCATCATCGTCATTGTCGTAGAAAATAGGACGATTCCAGCTTGGACAATTAATATATTCTGATAGCTCTTCACTAATATTTCGCACATCTTCAAGGAGTTTACTCATCAATTCTTGAATATCCTCTTGTTGATATTGCTTGTCCGTCAAAGCATCTTTAATTTTGCCAAAACTTTCCCAAGCTATCAATATAACCTTTGGTGTTACTCCAAAAGGTATACGACTAAACTTCCTTAAGAAGGTGCAAACGTCTTTCAAAAAGTTGTCTCTAGCTTCTTCATCATCAATCATCTCTTGTTGAATTCCTTTAAGAATTTGCAAATCATTCATGAGTTTAAGAAGCAATTCTTGCTTAACTTCAGGTTGATTATGCTCTTCTTCCATAGTTAGCTTAATCTTAAGAAATCTCTCCTCAACTAGCAATAAAGCCATGCACTTTTTATTAGGAGGTATATGATCATACTCCTTTAAAAAGGCTTGAATGGTTTCCATTAAGTCTTCTCGAGCTTGCAAAATTTCTTTATTCGTCTCTTGAGGAGGATAATTGACGGGAAACTGCGGGGGTTGAAATTGGTCAAAACCGGAAGGATTAGAATTATAGAAATCTTGGTTCATTGGTTGACACTGAAAAGTCTCATGAGGACCCTCGCAGTTTTCACAACAAAGGTATTGTTGTGGAAAACTTGGTGAAGTTAGTGGAAAATTATTATCGAAGTTTTGATTGTAACAAGGGTCCGGATTAGAATTAAACGGAACTTGTGTTGGACAATCGTAACCAAAATGAGTATCGTTTCCACATAACTCACAAAAATTCGTCTCGTACCGGGGTTGTGGAGGGTAGTCGGAAAAATTTTGAGATTCATTGAACGAGTTTGGATTTGGATTATAATCGAATGAATTTCCATCTCTTGAAGCGCAAAATGAACAAAATCCTCCTCTTAACGGGCCTTCACACCCACAACAAGTGACTGGCTTTCCATCACCATAAGTGCAATTTAAACAAGTTCCAAGTAGAAGATTAACACCACACTGCGAACATGTACATATATAACAATAAAAGCCATCACATGGTTGTCCACACCCCGTACACTCACGTTGGTTAAATGACGTCATAAGAAAGAATTAAACAATATAGGGGATAAGAAGAAAGAATTAAACGGATAAGAGGTAACGGAGAATATTTTTGGGCTTTTCAAGTTTTTTAAACATCATATTTTTTAAAGGAAAAAAATGAGATTCGAATAACTTAAACCGATAATCAACTTGCTTCACGGTAACTCTTCGAAGAAAAACGCACAAAGGAGTTTGTTTAACTTTAAAAGGTGAGCCGTACGTCGCAAGTGACACAAAAGGTAAGTTTTTGATCTTTGGTTCGGGAACTTATTAATGGATAATACTTCAGTTGAAAGTATTATATGTTGGTGTTCTTTTACCAACTTGGTAATTTTTATTTCTTTTTATGGACAATGTTTTTTTTAAGAAAATGAAAAATATTTTTGTATTTTTATATTTTTATAAAGAAAAATAACTTCACAGGGAAGGTTCTTCAAGGCTCGAACACAAACAATCTCGTAAAAATCGCTACACCTCTCCCCGGCAGCGGCGCCATTTTGATACTCATCATACGCGTGTCGTAGTAATATATAATATATCCCGTCAGATAAGACAATTACTTTAGGAAAAATAATAGTCTATCTTCCGAGTGTCGTTTCCACGGCGAGAGATGAATTGAAATTCATGAGAATGTTTCGTTTGGTGCTTGAATGACAAATATTTTGGTTTTGGTTTTAAACTATTTTTATACTAAAAATTAAACTAATATTAATTCTAAGATTAAAAACTAAAAGATTATACTAAAATTGATAAAAATGACAAATATGCTTGCTAAGTGACGTGAAATGTTCCTTAAGTGCGGGCTTAGGTTTAACGAATAAAAATCCTTAGAAAACAAGTTGCAAGAAATTAAATGACAAGTAAAGTAAAATGCTTTTTAAAATAAATGACAAGTATTTAAATTGCATTAAAAGTAAATGACGGTATGTAAATTGACTATTAATTTTTTTTAAACCTTTTTTAAAACCGCACTTAAATTCCAAATCACTAATCACTTAGCAAACACAAGTTAAACTACTCACTACGCATGGCAAATAAAGAATAAGCAAACATTTTATAAAATAACTAATTAAATCTACACTAATTAATTGAAAAAGGATAAAAAAATAAAACCAAATTGAAGAGCCGCAATTAAACGATAACCACCCGATCTTACAAACTTAATAAACAAACAAGTTTATCACTTTTAAGCTCTACTTCACTAATTAGCAAATAAATGTGTCAACTTTATCTACTAATTACTTTCATAAAAACTATAAAGATAAAAACTTTATCTATTTATCAACCTTATAAGACCCTTAAGCTCCGGCCTTAGATGAAGAAGGATGGAATAAGAAATAAGACATGAAAAGTTAAGACAAAATAAGCTAATAAGATAAAAAAAAATTAGAAAAATAAGCTATTTTGCAAACTAATTTTTGTAAAAATAAAACTAGATTAAATCTATATATAAATAAAACTACTTTTGAAATAAAAACAGATTTAGAGCTACTCATATTAAGCACTTATGATTGAATTGAGCTAACTAATTTAATAAGATGCAATTAAAAGCTTGAATACAGCAGACCGTACCCCAAAAGGACTAAATATGGATTAGATATGTATTTTGCAGCTGATTTTAAAGGCTTAAAAGTATTTGCAATAAGATAACAGATAAGCAAATAAACTTTTTAAAGCAAAATAAGACCTAAACTATCTAGATTGACCTATCAACTAGTAGTGCTATGAAAATCAAATGCTAAAAACTACTTTTACTCAATGAAAACTAAGATTGAATCTCTTTGTTTTTGCTTTAAAACTGCTAATGCAATTGACACTCAAATGTACCAAAACTAAATACTACCAAGTGCATGCCTAAGAGATTGATTCAAACAACTTAAGATCACTAAAACTAAGACAACTAAAGCTATAATAACAACCAAGCTAATCTTGAGCTAAAAATACTAATGAACCTGAGCAAATGATCTCAATTTCAAACTATAAGCTAAAATTCTTATGAAAACTTGAATCAAACTTATAATCAACTTAAAATCTAACCTAATTAACTAAAAATGAAATTTAAAATGAACCTAAGAGACCAAATGACTCAAGCAGTTCTAACCTTAGTTAGAACTGCTTGTGCCAAACACCCCCTTAAATCCTTTAATGTCCATTTTAAGATTATGAAATTGAGATTGAAAGCCAAAATTCTAAATACCAGATATTTAAAAGCTTTCAACAGACCTAATAAGCATATAAAAAAAATTAAATAAGCCAGAATCAATAAGCTAAAAACTATGCTATTATTTATGGATTTTTGACAGTTTTAGAACAAAAATATGTAAACTAGGATTTTAAACTAACAATTAAACTAGATAAGCATCAATTAACAATAATAAGTAGAATTAAGCAAATCTAAACAATTATAAGCAAAAAATAAGCAGTATTAAGCTAGATTGCAGAATTAAAGCTTTAAAAGGAAAAAATGAAACTTACTTGATCACTTGCTCTAAATAGGGATTAAAGGTTCTCAAATGAGCTTATCTACTGAGCTCCAGCTTATCATAGATAAGTTGGTATTTGTCCATGAACCCTTCCAAGTTTGGTTCATCATCCAATAAAAGCTTTGGTAATTTAAGAGTGAAATAAGGCATTAACAAATACAGGATTTTATTAAGAAATAGCTTGAATTAAAACCTAAAAATTAAAATGAAACTGAATTTTACTAAACAAACTTGAGTTACATTGCTTATAAAAGGAAATACAATTTAATGGAAAGACAAGAAAATCAAAATAAACTAAATTTAAGCTATACTACACTAAACTACTCCTACTCCTAGTTCTAGTTGCTCCTGTGAGTGAGAGATGCTCTCTATTTATAGGGCAAGAGGGAAGCTTCTAGTCTTCAAAGGATCTTCTTGATCTCAGCCCTCTATTACTTCTATTCATTGGATCATAATTCGTAGCCCTTGGATCAAAAAAATGAGCACACGGATTGCCAGTGTGGCAATCCCTCATATTGGAGCCTTGTGCTTCTTTCCCACTTATTTTAGTGCAAAAATCCCATCCTTGGTGTGTCTCTTTAATTTCCCGCGTGTCATTCCTTGTGGATCTCGACCAATCAAATGCTTTGGTGACGTTTCCTTTTGCCAGCGTGTTGCTTGGTACTCGAATCTTCTAGCTACATCATCAATTTTGATTTACCCTTTGATTTGGATGCAGGGTAAATCGAAGACGATGGTGAATAGAAACACATAATTTAGTGCCATTTCTTTCTTTTATTTAACTTGTTTGACTCGGGGTATTATTAGGCTCGGTTATAAAAAATGGACATGGGTCGGGTATTTATAAAATGAATAATGGGCTAGTGTGTTTATATAAGAGATAACGACCATTGTCTTTTTTATATAAAAGAGATAACGGTGTTAGGGTTTAATGGACTTTAATTTAAGATGATTTAACATTAAGGGCTTTTGTGATATTTTGAGGGTTTTGGCATTTAGTGGGTTGCCCAAGGTTTGTCCAGGTTGACCATTTGCTAGAAAACCTTCGGCTCTTGTGCACTCTTTCTTTCTCGTGTCCGGCTTTGTCCGTTCTTGCTTTGATTTTGTCCATTTATTTAATATCCATACCTGCACATACACAAACACAAAAACAAGCATGTGTTTGCCATTTTTATTATGTTTTTGGTCTTTTGGGTTCATTTTACAAGGTAAAAGGTATGTGTAAAATAGCACATACCAGTATCTGACTCTCTTTCTTGAACTTGTTCAGCAACGGCATTCCAGTCAATATCATCTTCCTTTTCATCCAACTATTTTTGTAATTCAAGGGCTTTTTCAAAATCAATCCTTTCTTGCTCTTCTCTTGCTACTACTCTTGCCATTTCTTCATCATGTAGCTTCTGAGCTATCGGTTCATCAGTACTAACTTGTTCTTTGTCTTGAACATCCTCAGCAGTACTAAAAATCTCTGCAGCAGTACTAACTCTTGAACAGTCAGTACTTCTTCTTCTTGTGTAAGTCTTTACCCTTTCTCTGGATGCATCTGCAAGAATCTTGGCTGCACTGAGAACCCCTAAATGAGCATCAGAATTGTCTTGACTTTGCTCTTTTCCTTGTGTAGCTTTTGTAGGAGTAAACTCAGTAAACTCAACATATTCAATTTCTGTTTCTTTCATCATCCCCTGTTTAAAAGTATCCTCTACATCTAACTCCTCTTCATCATCAAAAATCACTATCCTTGTATTTCTCCTTTCTTTGTTGGACTTGAGCTTGTCTTCTAATACTTTGACCTTCTTCACCAACTTTGTTATAGCCTTACCATAAAGCTGCTTAGTCTCTTTAAGTTCTTTCTCCAAACTTGTGACTTTGTCAAAGAATTTGGTACACAAATCCGTCAATTCATTAAGTGTCGTGCTGCCCTCAACACTTCCAGGTGTGTGACCTCCTGGGAGAGGTGAATCATAGGGCATGTGAGGTGATGTATATGGAATGGTGGTTTCATGTAAATGTGGGGATGAAATAGTAGTTTCAGTGATAGGTACTTGGGAAGGTTGTTCTTGTAATGATGTTGGTTGGGATGTTGTAGGTTGTGAGGTAGATGGAGAAGCAGAAGGTGTGTGTTGGGACTTAACAGTGAGTGTTGGTCCTTCACCCTGACCAGGTTGGTCATGAACTAGCATAGTATCAAATAGAGGTATATGTACCCATGTAAAACCTCTTTTTCATGTTGCTAAAAAGTTTTTGAGTTAAAGAAGGAGAAACATATATTATGTTATATGCATTAAGAAGCCTTTTCTTTTTATTCAAAAGTATTTGTACAAATCGTTGATACATCAAAAAATTTGTTTTATTATCCACATTTTCACCATACCATCAAAAATCAGTTTTGAAAACTTAAAAGTCCTGTTAGTAGCCAAACAAATGATTGCAGTTGCAATATTACTTGAAAATTGTTCCCATTAAGTTTTCTTAGGACTTAAACAATGTATGATGGTATGGATCAAAAATCTCCATTGGGGTGTAAATTTACCTTTTTGAAAAGTGAGTTTGTCATCATTGGAAACATACCCCATTAGAGTGAATTGATCAAAAATTACAGTATTGGGCAAAGAACTAATACCATTTGCATCTGCTAATTAGAGATGTCTCCTAACAGATGCTTCAGTAATAGCAAATGTTTGTCCATCAACTGTAACAATTAATTGTTGTTCTCCTTCATTGATTGTTTCGACAGTAACAGTCTGCCAAAACTGTTCAATCAGAGAAACATAGATAGTAGGATTAGCAGTTAAAGCATACCTGATATGACTACCAGGAAGAAAATCTACTATCTGATGGAATTCCTCACTTCCAGTTGGCTTTTGAAGAAAAGCCACCATGTTATGCTTGTCGCAGAATTCCATATAAGCCATGAGAGGTAATGAGTAAAATACTGATGTAAGTGCTGGGGTAATGTCGATTTAGAACAAATTGGTGTTTGGTGAAAGCAATTGAGATTTTATAGAGAGTGTATAAGATTTTGAACGTGGATAAGTGAATAAATTGTATCTTTAGCTTAAGATATTGTGTAAATAAGGTAAAGATTACAATGAACCAAAGTTAGAACCTTATATACTTAGTTAGTTGCGTAAAAACCTCAACGGTAATATTTAAAGAGTTGAAAATCTGTTATTAACCAAACATTCAAAACGATAACCCAGTAGTACTAATCTTAGCCTAGCAGTATTAACTTTTGTCTAGCAGTACTAATATTTTTGCCCATCAGTATTAAGAATTTGGCTAAACAGTATTAACTTTTTCTCCAATAATCATGCAACAACATGCCTCTATTCATCACAAACACACTAGAAATAACTAGATAGACATGTGAGAATTCATGAGGATCCATATTTATGCATAACCCATAAATAAAAGTCAAAAACTGTTAACCAAACCAAAACACTAATTTTGTCCCATTACTTCCCAAATTTAACCTCAAGTCATCCTACTAACTTAGTTGGAAGAATAGTTTTTGGCAAACATCAGGCATCCCCCTGTGTGGAAAAACCACCACCCTCCCACCCCCCATCCCCCATCAGCCATCAACGGATTTGAGGAATTCCTTTTACCAGTTGCGTTGCCCTGGAATAGCCAATTCTTTCTTTTCTATTAGACATGGTGAATTGATGACCATTTGTTGTGTGGTATACAACCAACACTGAAAGGACATTCATGCTATCATCAATATCCTCCCCTCAAATAAAGCTTTCATCAACAACACCAATACACATGTATACAACAGTACTAACTGAACCTAGCAGCACTAACTTTTGTACTAGCAGTACAAAGTTTTATCCAGCAGTATCAACTAAGTCTAGTAGTATTAAGAAACTTAGCACCATTTTTATCCTTCAATACCAACTCAAACCTCATTTGTGTATAATCCTCTGTTCCTATACATAAATGACCTTCCCTTAATCCATGCTTTAAGGATTAAGTATACCAATGCTTGCAATCAAGAACTAAAACCTAGTCACATCAAAGGCTTTAGTAAGAAGATCTGCAACATTATAGTCTGTATGTATCGTGACCATTTCAATCAACTTGTTCTTATAGGAATCTCTAATGAAATGATGCATAATCTCTATATGCTTGGTCTTTGAATAATAGACAGGATTTTTTACCACACAAATTGCACTTTCATTATCCACATAAATCTTTGTCTGCATAAAGTTGTATCCATAATTAAGTAATTGATTTTGGAGCTAAAGAACCTCTCCACAGCAGTTGGAAGCAGCAATGTATTCTGCTTTAGTTGTTGAATTAGCCACAATTATTTGTTTCTTGCACTGCCATGAGATTAGCCTGTAACCTAAGAATTGACAACCTTTTGTTGTAGATTTCCTATCAAGACTAGCACCAACATAGTTACTATCAGAATAGGCTATCAAATCCATAAGTGAATCCTTAGGATACCAAAGGCCCAGTGTGGGTTCACCATTAAGATATCTAAAGATTCTCTTCACTGCATGCATATGAGAAGCTTTTGGTTGAACTTGAAATCTTGAGCATGCACACACAGCAAACATAATGTCTGGCCTAGAAGATGTTAAGTACATTAATGATCCAATCATGGACCTATATAAGTGAACATCAACATCTGTTCCATCTGCATCTTTTGATAAAGGCTTGTGTGTCTCCATAGGAGTCCTGACTGAGAAATATGCCATCTATTCTCTAATCAACTTGCAGACCTAAAAAGAAAGTGAGTTCCCCCATAGAGCTCATCTAAAATCTTTTATTCATAAGCTGCTTAAAACTCAGTACTCAAAGACTTCGTTAGAAGACCCAAAATTATTGACAACTAGCATACACTTGACAAGTAGACTGGTCAATCTGATCTTCTTTATGAACAAAGTCTTATCAATTGTCCCTCTTTTGAATCCATTTTCCAACAAGTAAGTAGATAAAGTCTCATACCAAGTTCTAGGAATTTGATGAAGACCATATAATGCTTTCTCCACCTTGTACACTCTATTAGGAAATTCCGGATGTACAAAACCTGGAGGTTGCTAACATATACCTCCTCTTCTATAGTGCCATATAAAAATGCACTCTTGACATCCATCTGGTACACAGTGAAATCCATATATGATGCATAGGCCAAAAATAACCTGATTGCTTCAATCCTAGCAACAGGAGCAAAAACCTCATCATAATCTACACCTTTTTCTTGTCTATAACCCTATGCTACCAGCCTGGCTTTATTCCTAACAACAATTCCTCTTTGATCGTTCTTGTTTCTGAAGACCCATTTAGTACCAATGGCCTTCTTTCCATGTGGTAAATCCACCAGTGTCCAAACATTTAGTAGCTTGAACTAGAGAAGCTCTTCCTGCATAGCTTCTACCCAACTTTCATCATCCAAAAGCCGAGTTAAACCTTTTTTGTCAACTAGGAGACAAACAAGGCAACAAACAATTTTGGAAATCTTTGTGGTTTGTTCTTCTATGCTTGTTTATGAAGGTTATCAACCCTGCTTCATTCTGCTTGTGCATTCTTCTTGTCTGTACTGCAGAGTCCACCTCTCTAATGATTTGAGCTTTAGGATGATCCTTATGAATTATGGTTGTAGGAATAGGACTGACACTCATAGTTGTTTCCAAGTTGTTGATATCAGCCTCTGCACCTACATCTTCATTATCATAGGCATTTCCAAATATACCAGTATCTTGAAGATTAACAGTATCCTCCAAATCAGACATGAGAGGATCAATAGGATAAAATATCATGGAATGAGTACAAGCATTAACAGGAGTAAAGACTCTGTAGGTATTGTTGTCATCCTTGTCTTGTCTAAACCTGCTTTCAAACTCATTCCCTTATGCCCTTGCTTTTCCTGGATCCTCAGTAGTAAAAGATAAACTAACAGTATTAACTGGGGAACTAATAGTATTAAGTCTGTTAGTACTGTTAGTGTGAGTAGCCTCCCTTGGACCATTCATGTCACCTTCTTTTGCTGGATCCTTAACTCCATTCTTCTTTATAGCATCATCTTTAGGTGAGTACTCAGCTTCCCCAGAAATTGAAAAAACATTGGAACTTGTATGCAGCAATGGTAATAAGATGTATTCTTGATCAGGCACTTTCTCTTTTCCAGCTTGTCCTGCATCAGAATTAGTCCCTAAACCTGCATTACCATAAGTTCTGTTTCCTACACTGACTGGTTGATAATTCATAGTATTTGTTAGAGTATCAATATCAAACAACTATTCTGGTCTATTTCCTGTAATATTTGGTTTATTTTCAAGAAAGTTTACATGCAGGTTTTCCTCTACCTTCCTAGTTCTACTATTAAATACTCTAAAAGCCTTGTTATTTATAGAGTAACCAACTAGGAATCCCTCATTAGCCTTTCCATCAAACTTGCCTAGGTGATCAAGGGTGCTAAGAATAGTAATTGGACAGCCAAAAGGTCTCATAAAACTTATAATGGGTGTTCTACCAATTAAGAGTTCATAAGGTGTCTTATTATGAGGTTTAGTCACTAATACCCTGTTCTGTACATAGCAAGCAGTATTAACTGCTTCAGCCCAAAATGGTATACGTAATAATGAATCTGCTAACATAGTTCTAGCTGCCTCTATGAGTGTCCTAATCTTTCGTTTAGCTACTCCATTTTGCTGTGGAGTCCTAGCATTACTGAATTCCCTCTTAATCGCTTTTATTCTACAAAACTGATTCATTTCATAATTTTTAAACTCAGTCCCATTGTCACATCTGATGATTTTAACTTTGTAATTCAACTGGTTTTCTATTCTTGTTGTGAAGTCTTTAAGGATTCCACTAGTCTCATCCTTTTTACCTAAGAAGAAAACCCAACTAAATCTGCTATAGTCATCAGTGACCACTAGGCTATACATTTTACCCATGATACTTTTTACAAAAGTTGGTCCAAATAAGTCCATATGCAAAATTTGTAAAGGTTGGCTGATGAAGTCACAAGTTTGGACTTACAAGAGGCTTTGTGTTGCTTTCCTTTCTGACAAGCAACACAAGTGTGGTCATTTTCAAAAATCTTTGAAGGCAAACCTCTAACAAGATTTCCTTTCACAAGTTTGTTTAAAGTTTTAAAGTTTATATGACCAAGCCTCCTATGCAATAACTTAGACTCATCATTTGTGGCCTTTGCAATTAAACAAGTCAAACCTTTAGATGGAACAACATTCTTTAGGTCAAAACTATACATATTATCCTTTCTGGGAATCTTAAGCATTACTTGACTTTCATCAGGTAGCTTAAATTCAGGAAAAAGAATAAGACATTCAGATTCAGTGCAAAGAACACTGTTTTTCCTGTCACGCATCTGTAAGACACTAAAAAGGTTAAACTTAAGTTCTTTCACAAAGTACACATCTTCAAAGTCTAATTTTCCAGTTCTAATTTTACCTTTTCCTGTTATTTTACCTCCTTTAGAACTGCCTGCAAAAGCAACAAATCCTCCATCATAATCTTGATAATTAGTGAGATAGGACTTGTTTCTAGTCATATGCCTGGAGCATCCACTGTCAAATATTCTTGTATCTTTCAAAGCAACTTGTGGATCTCCCTGCAAATCAAACATAAGAGAATTAGTTTCTCTTGGGGACCCAAGCCATTACTGACTTGAGTTTGCCTGTTAGATCTACATAGTCAAATTGCTTACAAATGTATGATCCACTATTTTTGGAGACATGATTAATAACTTTTCCTATTGGTCTCCAAACCCAGCATGCTGAGGACTTAACAGCATTAAACCCTTGTTTCCCAACAACACTTTTCACTCTATATCCCTTAGCAGTATTAACAGAATTTGCCTTAGCAGTATTAACTTTGTTATTCAAATTTATGTTTTTAAGTGTTGTTTGTTGGTAAAAAGGTCTCCTAGATTGTGAATGTGTCTTCTGAAAAACATTTGGTCTTGGTTTTGTAACATTCACAAAGGATTTAGTTGCATCAGTATTAATAGGCCTAGCAGTACTAACTAGTACTGCTGCTCTTGAAAAGCTTTGTCTAGCAGTATTAATTGGTACTAAGCCAGACTTGGTTAAAACTGCTGTTGGTGCACAATGTCTTCTAGAATTAGAGAAATTTTGATGAGTAGTCCTCATAGCATTATTCCAAACTGGTCTAACTTCCCTTTGACTAGTTCCCTTTTGTGCACTGTTCAACACAGGTTTTTGTACCATCCTTTTATCATGAAAATCATAGTTTTAATAAGATGGTGAGAACTCCCACACACAAAACAAACTTTCTTTGTAACTTGAAATCCTACTCCTAATTTCTGAGTTTTCTTTTCATTCCAGTTTGTTCTGCTATTCCTAGGTTCATATATTTGCTCAGGTTTATGTTGAACTTTATCAGATTTTACTACCATTTCTTCAGAGTCATCCTCATCACTATCAGAAACCCATTCTTCAATTATTGGGTCTTCATTTGAGGAGTTTTCACTAACACTCTTATTGACCTTAACTTCATAGCCTTCAAACTCAGGCTGTTGGAACTCCTCAAGACCATAGTTGGATAAATCAATAGTTGGGGGTGCAAATAAGCCTGTAGGTAGAGGTGTAACAGCATTATAACTTTCAAACCCCACACCTTTTCTACTATTATCGGATATTTGACTCCCTGTCAATTTATCTAAGCTCTTAAAAGCATTTTCAAATTTGTCAATTTTAATCTGATAGCTCTCTTTTTCTTTCTTAAGTTTATCTAACTGTATTTTAAGAGCATTAATTTTAGAGTCTTTGAATGAGGCATCTCTTTTTAAAATAGCAATTTGGTCACTAAATATAACCTCATTCTTCTTGTAGAAGACAAGTTGTTCTTCTACAGAGGATAGACCTCTTTTATAGGTAGCTAAATCAAACTCAAATTTATTAAACTCTATTCTTAAATCAACATATTGTTTTTTGAGAATTTTATAAGATTTAAGACAAGTGTTAGAACAAGTTTTGTCATTGTGTACCTTTGATTCTGAGAAAGCCATAAGAGCCATGTTGGTAGGGACTTCCTCTTCTACCATTAAGCTCCAATCAAAACCAGCTCCATTAATTGCTATCATAGCTTTGGAAGAAGTTTCTTCCACATTCACAGTATTTCTTGAGCTGTCTTGATTCCTTGGCCTGCTTTCTTGGTTCCTTAGACTTCTGTATTCCCTTGCAAAATGCCCCATCTTATGACAATTGAAACATTACACCTTGCTCTTGTCAAATCCAGCAGTATCACTTCCACTGATAGTGATCTTCTTACCAATTCTTTGGTAATACCTTATAGCTCTCATACTCAGCAGTGCCAATTGCCACTTTAAACCCATTTCTTCCAGATCATCCTTATGGATTTGTTCTAGGTCTTCATGCACAAGTTGAGACCATTTTGGTTGGTTGGCCAGAAAAGGATAGACAATTGCATCACTTAAGTTAGCAGTGTTATCATGAAGACTAGCAGTAGTAACAGGTGTGCTAGCAGTACTAACTTGAATATTAGCAGTATTAACTTCATTGGTACTGCTTGGATTTGACACAAATGTCATATTCTGCAAGCTTGAGTTTGAGCTTGATGTTACAAATCTTTTAACCTCTTGTTCAACAATCTTGAAATTGTTGTAAAGATCATCAAAGCTCATAGTGTTAAGATCAGGTTTATTCCTCCATTCAGCAGGCAGACTTCTTAAAAAATTTAAGTTTAGATCTTCTTGAGGGATGTTTTCACCCAAGACGGCCAACTAGCTTACAATTTTCTTGAAGCATGTTAAAGATAGAGTCAAGTGACTCTGTGCTAAGAACATTGAAGTTTTCATACATCTTCTTCAAAAGTGTCTTTTGTGTCTTCTTTGTGGCATCATTACCACCAAATCTAGCTTGTATGGCTTCAAACAAAGTCTTGGCATCCTTGTATTGACTAAATGTCAGTAGATGTTCATTGGGAAGTGCCATCAACAACATGCTTCTTGCTTTGACATCATTCTTCTTCTGGGCCTTCTCTTCAATGGTAACTAGACATGGTATTGTTGATGTAAATGTACCATCTGCATTTGCAGTTACACGTGCTACAGGTTTGAAAGAATTTCCATTCTCTATGACATCCCGTAGAGCATAGTCTTGATCTTGAAAGTACTATTCAATTCTAAGCTTCCACATCTCATAGTCACCCTGTTTAAGAAGGGGCAACTTTGCAACAACATTGTTTTGGGTAGTTTCTAGATCCATCTCTTTGTGAGAATAAAGAGTTCTTCTAGTTTGTTTCTTCTAGATCAAGGTTTCAAAACACAAGCTCTGATACCACTTGTAGATCCCCTTTTTAACAGATCTTTGATTAGCTTGTTAAAGCTTTAGTTATCTTGGATAAATCCAAAAAAACTATGATAGAAACCTTTTTGTATATATAAAGATTATGTGGAATCTAACCTTTATATACTAGAAGAACAATAAAACAGTAACACAAGAACTTTCTCTTAACTCACAATATATTGAATGATTCACAAAACAACTATATGTTTTGCCTAAAAGCTATTACTTTTCTATGTAATCTTATCTCTAAGTCTGTGTCTAACTATGTCGTAGGGTTCCTTTTATACACCAAGGAAACCCTAATGGGTTTACAAAATGCGTTAAGTGATCATGCATATCTATTATTTATCTTATGCATATCACAGCAGTACTAACTATATAATACTAACAGTACAAACTATATACTGACAGTACTAACAATGTAGTAGCAGTACTAACTATAACTAACAGTACTAACTGCTAACACTAGCAGTACTAATAACTTAGAATATTTTCTAAGTTCTTCAGCAGCAGCATTATTTTAAACCACCAGTACTAACTTCCAAAGCTAGCAATACTAAGTTGTAGAAGTCCATAATTCCCAACATAATTGATGATCTTTGTGATGTTAGGATTGATTATTAGTGTTGATTTGATCTTCGATTGATTTTTAATGGATGGATTTGAGTTTTGGTGGGGTTTTTTTTGCGTTTTCGTCACCTGCAGCACGAAGGGAAGTGTTTATATATTTGATTTCCTGATGGCGGTCCCATATCTCATGGCGGTCCCAAATATATTGGGGGGCCGCCTATATGGGGGCCGCCCTCAGGCAGTGTTTTTGAACTTGATTTTGATGAAAATTTTGCGAAGACGGGTGACGTTTTAATTTGCATTTCATAAATTAAAGGTGTTTAAAGTATTTCGGATGAAGTATTTAAGTTGTCACGACACGGAGTGGAACACAAACTAGAATTAAGATAGAAGAATAAGAAACGGACTTATACGATTTATGAAATGTGTTCCATCATTCCTAAACCAAGACGTAGATAGTTAAACGGTTCACGTTTAAGGGGTTTAGTAAGAGTGTCGGAGATGTTGTCGACGGAAGCACTTTTTTGATTGAGATATGTCCTTTCTAGACATTATCAAGAGTGGTGATGTATTTCGATGTGTTTGGTACGAGAATGTTGCACCTAGTTTTTGCTAAGGTCAATCACGCCTTTGTTGTCGCACATGATTGGAACGTCGTTGAGTCGTACGTCGTAGTCGATAAGAGCTTGTTTCATCCATAGTGCTTGTTGACATGCCTTTCTGGCACTTACGTATTCGGCTTCGATAGTGGATATAGCAAGAGCGGTTTGTTTCTTTGAGAACCAAGATGTCAAACAACATCCTACG
>BQNB010036409.1:4927-45372 GCA_026074375.1 Tanacetum coccineum | reverse complement strand
CAAACGCACCCTAACGGCTGTCACGGCAACCAAACGCACCTAATCTTGCATGATTATCACACCCAAACGGACCTTAGGTGATTTCTGCCCTAACCAAACGCACCCCTAGTAGTGAATGACATAAACCAACCGCACCTCAATGGCGGCTGCCATGACCAAACGCACCCCTAGTTGTTTTCTACTAAGCCAAACGGACCCTTGTGCGAGATAGAAAAACCAAACGCACCCTACTCGTGCCAAACCCAAACCAAACACCCCCGTTTGGCTGCCATAATACCAAACGGACCCTAATTTGCTACAAACCAAACGGACCCCGCTGTGGTGAAACCCACAGCCAACAAACACCCCTTAGGGCGGTGGCTGTCACCGTCAAAACAAACACCCCCTATGCACAATACAACCCAACGCACCCTCTTTGGTGGCGATACAAACCAAACGGACCCTTTTTGGGTGGTTTGACCCGACACCCCTTTTCTGCTGCCGTGGAACCACCGAAACAAACACCCTTGCGTGGTGTTGTGGGCTGTCAAACGCACCCTTGTGGTGTCTTGTGACTGCCAAACGCACCCTACTTGGGTTTACACGAACCAAACGCACCATTGGTGCTGAACCCGATCCAAACGCACCCCATGGTGCCGATAATAACCACCAAACGCAACCCTATGTGGCGGTGATGGTGGTGTTGGCTGCGGTGGGACAGCAGCCGGAGAGGAGGGGGAGGGAAAAACGCGAGTGAGGGCGAGTGAGTATGATGAACGGGTAGATCGGGTGACAAGAATCAACTTTGGTGTTCGCCGGAAAAGTCCGCCGGAAAAGTTTTCCGGCGGCGGCGCGACGGTGGTGGCCGGATCCGGCGGTGGTCGGAAAATATGGTGGGGGAGAGAGTTATAAATGTGTGTGTGTATATTTTGAGATGAAATGAAATAAAAATATATGTTTTTATTTATATATTAAAACTTTCATTTAAAAGTGACAAGTTTTAATAGTTGAGGGTAAAAAGTGTAACTTTTTAATATACTTTTTGATAGAAGCGGTTCGGGACTCATTTGAGCGACTTAACGGATGATTCAACGCACGAAACTTGCGCCATTGTTTTCCAAATCATTTTTCTGATAAAAATGAGTATTTACTCGACTAATTTTCGTAAACGTTTTATAAAATTTATTTAAAACGTTTATTATTTATTTTGTATATTTCCGATAAACTTGTCCGTAAAATGATCCTTTTACTCGAATATTTGCGTCTTCAACAAACGTCACGGAATAAAATGTTAAATAATTTATTAAATATTCTCATTTAATAAAACGTGATAATTAAATGTAATTTAATTATTTTTGTGTTTCTAAAATCTTGCGGGGGCATTTCAGTCACCTTCTGACTGTTTCCGGGTCTCGGTCAAAACTAAAAAGTTGTCAGGAATGTCGTTTTACATCAAATTGCTTTAGAGTCCGAATAATGAAAACGTGCTTTAGATGGTCATTCTTATAAGTCAAGCCAGACCCTAAAAGTCAACGATTGAAATCGTCATTCAAAGATTCGAAAATTCTCGGATGTTACATTACCCAACCATTTGACATACCATCAAGAACCAATCAATCATCAATCTCCTATCTCTAAGTGAGAATTCCAGAAAAAGAAACACCAAGAAGGCGGGGTTATAATTTCGAATAAAAAGAGTTATTAAGGTTTGATTATTTGTAATCGGGTTACTTGTGACACTCGTGTAATCTTTGATCCAGCCGAATCTTATATGTCTCTTATTGCTCTTTTCATTCCTATTATTATGAACTCGGTAGCCATGAGAGGCTAAACCTCTTATGACTACTCGGATATGTTAATATAATAAAGAAGCATTTGTATTATTATGATCTTGTTAATCTCATGTTTGTATTGAAATCCTATGGTATTTAATCTTATGAACTTTGTTTATCCGTCTTGATTATATATGCATAATTGTATAGGTCGAAAGACCCATTGTGTATTATATGGTTTTAAGAATTTGTCTATGAATTCATATCATTTTCTTGGAGGAATCCGCTCATGTTAATTGATAAACAAAATAGATTTAATATTATAGTGACTTGGTTAATTGGGTGACACACATTACTAAGTCAATCAAATATAAGTCTTGGCTTAAAATGGATAATATGTGAAAACGCTCTTTTGACGAAAAAAGCTTTTTGTGAAATAAGAATAAAAATTAAGATCAATATTATCATCATTGCTAATGAATTATATGATCTATCCTAGTAGTTATATTTCTTTATCATTGAATTTACTTATTATCATTACCTACCTCAAAAGTTACTGTTATTTGATTTAAATCTTTTGGTTGTGCGAACATAAACAAATCCATGTGGATCGACATGGTCTTACCTAAATTATTATACTACATACGTGGGTTATACTTTACCCATGTGTTAGTCTAAAAAAATCGGTGAAACTATTATTATTGTAACAACCCGAGTTTTACGACGCGTATGACGATCGCGAATTCGACGTCATAATTATTATTTTATAAGTTTCTATGATTGAACGTCGACATATAAAATTTTATTGCCGAAGATAATTATTTTTGTATTTTATTACGAATGATCTGGAGAAAATTTCATAATTTTAGATTTTAGCCGATTCGCGAGTAAACGTTTGACCGCGCGACCGTTGAACGTTTTTAGCATCGTAATAAATTACGGCGCGCCCCTTTAGTGTTTTATTTTTGTAAATTATATTTTTCGCGGACTCCGTTGTCATTTGTTCCTCGACTTGGCCAAAACTCGCGTTTTAATTAAATAGACATGCTTCCATTTAAGTGTCAAATGTTACTTTAAATTTAAAAAAGTTTTACAAGAAAAATACTAGTAATTAATTTTCAAAAAAAAATGGTGATGAGCCCTCCTAGCTCATGTATCCGGCGGCTACAAGGCACCACACACACTCTACCATTTTAATTTCCAACACAATAAAATGATTGTGCTCCTATTTCCAATTTTTAGTTTAACTACTTCTACACACAAGGAATAAACACATAGTTCAAAAGTGTGTTCCTCCTCCCCTTGTTCTCCCTTGCTCGGCCGAATACACACACACATATACAGACCATAAATCAAATTTTGATTCTTGAAAACCTATTCAATCACAACCTAAATGATACCTAAGATATTGGAACAAGGTGGAAACTGGTTTCTTGTCTTCCATTTTCTCCCTCTTGGCTTGTCGAACCCAACAAACCCAAACACCTTTATGGTTTTGATTTCCTAGTTAACCAATATTGTTTAGATGATAACTTTGTAACCATCTAAGGTGAAAAATAACACGTGCGAGGACTTTTATGCATGTTGAATCTTGAATAAAGACAAAGAGCTTTTGATTTGATTGAGGGTTGAAAAGATTAGTGGGGAAGTAGTAATAAAAGATTAGTGAAGGTCTTGATTTGTAAAAGGTTTGGTTTTGGGTTAGGGTGGTGGTTCGACCCACGGCAAGGGCAAAAAGGAGGGGATTTGTTCAAGTTTTGATAAACAAAAGTGAGGGTTTGATATTTAATTTGGTTTAGTTTAGTTTGGTTACGTTTGGTTTCGGTTTGGATTTGATTTGGGGTGTCCGAGGTCGTGGCTAGGGAACAAATGGGAATGAGACAAAATTTATTGAGTCCGATTTTGCTTTATATAGCATTATAAGTATTCTTATTACTAGTTTAATTTTTGTTTTCGCGTGGGTCAAAAATGAATTTTGGCGCGTTTTGTAACGTGTAAATTTGGTCAGAAAACTCGGCACGGATTCGAGGTACGAGATTTTGTAAAATCTTATTTTTGTTTGGAAAATATGATAAAGTTTATTTTTACGATCGTTTTGATATAAAATGTAGCTCCTAACTCCTAATAACTAAGAATCTAGAGCGAAATCGAGATATACACTTTAAGATAGAAAATTCAGCACTTGTAATAAATATCAAAAGCTGGCAGAATATAAATTGTCCGATTTGAGCACTTTCGAGTCCGTTTTAGCCTTCCGGCGAAACACGAAAGTTGTTCGGAATGTCGTTTTACTTTTTCGCGAGGTTTGTTAGTTTTAAAATCGCATGATAACAGGTCAAAACTGAAAGTCAAATTTCTGCACTATATTAAAAATATAATAAATTTCCAGCAGAATCTGGTAAGGGCATTTTGGTCATTTTCTGTTGAGATTCAGGTCTCGGCTAAAACTAAAAAGTTGTTCGGAACGTCGTTTTCCATAAAATCTCTTTAGATTCCGAGTCGTGAAAATGTGATATAGTGGGTCGTTTCGGACGGGTTAGATTTAGGAAAATATATATATAAACAAAAAAAGTCAAATAAAGTCCAACGTTGATTTTTGAAAGTCAACGAGTTGATATAAGACTTGTTGGATGTTTATAAAAATAATAAACACTATTATTATTACAAGTATAACATTTTAAACTTAACAATTTTTATGAACGGGGATAATTCTAAAAATGAATACTTTTGAAATATAGTATACTTATACATACAAGTATGTAAGGAGAATATCGTCGGGAGTGTCATATAAATAACAAGACGATAATAAAATGGTTATGGATAAAAGATAAAATATTTTATGGACTAACGTGACCAAATAGACGGACTTTCCGAAAATAGTAATTTTTTAAAAATAGTGTTAGGAATTATTGATTTGATGAGACAAAATAAATAAAAGAATGAAACAAGAAGGATTTAAATGCAAAGCTGGAATTTTTCAAAAGATAAAAGATTTTGAAGATTCTAAAAGATCTCCTTAAAAAGATAAAATATATAGAGATAAAGATAAAAGTTAGGAAGATATTATTTGTTTCCTAATTATATTTGTTCTTATCCTTTGTAAACCTAGATGACCTCTACTATATAAAGAGACATTAGGTCGTGTAGTTTATATATATCCAGAATAACGTGTGTGTGTGTACACTGGATCAATGTAGACGTATAGTTGGTAAATGTAGCATCAAGGATCTTTGATCCCTGTTACAGGTGGTAACCGTTCTATACTGATCATATAGAATTGGGGCTTGGTGGAAACGTATGGTAATAAAACCTTGTTCAATAACAATTGTCTTCATTATATTCCGCTGCATAATTGTTATCATTGTTATTGTTTATCCTAGATATAAGATCTAAACAATCTGAGCTTAAACGATTCTTTAGTTTTCACAATTGGTATCAGAGCCTGGTGGCTCGTGATCTAGGATCTACAAGGTGTTTTGGTGTCGCATCTATGAAGGAAAAGAGGTACGAATTTTCTGTCTTGGTTATCATGTCGAATCTGGTGATATTAGGGTTTTTCAGCAACCCTAATTCGATATAACAGGAAGTTTGTTCACAATTGTTGTTGATTGGTTCGTGACAACAAGATGGTTGCTGATTGTGGTTCTTGGTTACATAATTCAAGAGTTCTTTGGAACTTATTCTATGAAAAGAATCATTAGCAGTTGATGAGAATGATGGGTTAGTGACAGTTTAGTAACAGAAAAAGTGTCGCTAAAATGGTGTCGTCTGGATACTTAGAAAAAAGTATCCTTAAACAGTGGTTACAAGTTAGTACTGCTCGCGTTGATGTTTCTACTGCCAAGGTAAAACGTTGATACTGCTAGCCTTATCTTTTGTGACAACGTGTCTTTGAGTCAGGTTAATCAAAACCTTTAGTTATTGACTAATATATCTTTATGTGTTATAATTATGTGTTTATGTGATTCTATGTAAGAATAATTATCCATCTATGGAGCGTGATCGTCTCATTGGGATTCGATTTGTGTTGGATTTTGTAGAGTTCATTCCGTTCACTTTCGGTGACAAGGAAATGATTTAGTGATTTATCGTGTAAGTATTATTACGTATAGGTATTTATGTGTGCTAAGTGGTTTGAGAAGGTGCTTGTTATCATTTTAAGGTGTATGGGCATCTCATTTTGAGTGTGTTTGAGTTTGGTGTTAAGTATTCCAATTGTTCACGTGTGGTGATAATGGAAATGAATGACGTATTGCATGCATTGCTACGTCAATATTTGGATTATTGAGTGTTAAGCGTTGTGGGAAAATATGTTATATTGGAAGTGAATGAAGTGGGTGACATATGGAAGTTTGTAGCAAACTTTCTAAAAATAGAAAGTGAAATGGTGAAACAAAAGTTATTTTTAGAAAGTTAAGAAGTTGCGTTTAAGTAAAAAGGTTTACCCAAACTAGCTTAGGTTTTTATAAAAATATAAGGTAATGAAGTAAATTAGTTAATTAATAATTTAATAAAAAAAATATATATAATAAAAATATATATATATATATTTAATGGGATGGGTTCTAGGGAAAACCATATTTTGCTAGAAAACCCAGAAAACCAAACAGATGCCCTAAAAAAATCAAACAGATGCCCTAGTTTTTTAGGGCATCTGTTTGTTTTTTTTTGTTTTTACAGAGTGTAAATCGAGGCCATATTTGCCTGAAAAAACAATTTTTAGCCTGAAAAAATTAGGGCATCTGTTTGGTTTTTTTAGGGCATTTGTTTGGTTTTTCTAGGTTTTCTGGGTTTTCCACCAAAATAAGTTAATTAATAATTTAATAAAAAAAATATATATAATAAAAATATATATATATATATTTAATAGGGGGCCGGTTTTGGTTCTAATGAAAAAAAAAGTATTTTTTTTACTAATCCTAATTGAGTTGGGCTAGAACTTGTAGAATAAGGATATAAAACCCAAACCTTGGCCCATCCTTTCTCCCTACCCCTTTAGTCACGATCTCAGCCCCCCCATAGCAAAAGAAATATCGACCTCCATTGTTGATCAAAGGAAAAACCTCAAGAATCGTTGTTTAGGTTCTAGCATTCAAGGTAAGCATGTTAATCCTATCTAATTTATGTATTCATGTAACATAATCATTGATGGATCATTAGGGTTTTAATAATCTGTGATTTATGATGTAATTAATGGGTTTTTATCATTAAAAATCGTTTTTAGGGTTTAATGAGGAATTAGAGGTGAATGGTTAGGGTTTGTCATGTTAAATTCGTAACTGGAATCTGATCAGAATTTTAGGTCACCTTGCGAGAGTCATAACTCAGTCATACGGATAGCTTTTATTGATTTTCTTGAGCCTAAAATTAACTACAGAGAATCTACTTTCCAACCCAATTGGTTTCATGAATTAAAAGTGAGTGGAAGTCAGTCAAATAATGGTTACAAGATTCGTTGTCAAAACTGTGTTTTCGGGTCAGATTTAGGTCATGTTTAGGAGGGTAAAACCCTAACTTAAAATTCGAATTTAGATTAGCCCTTCTACAGTAGTCAAGTCCCATATGTGTATGAAGAAACCCCAGAAGGATAATTTCAAATTTTATGCCTAAGTATGGTTAGCATGTCCAAACATTTTAGTGTGTAATCAGACCCTGGGTGGTAACCGTTCATTTATAAGTACTCTGATTTTCTTAAGAGTACTTATGCATGTAAATGGCTCTTGGGAATCATAATGTGGTTAATACTTAAGAGTACTTATGCATGTAAATGGCTCTTGGGAATCATAATGTGGTTAATATACTCATAAATGTCATGGGTGATTTTTGGTAAGAATTATGGAGGTCATTAAGTGAGGGATTTGAGCACGTTAAGTCATGCTAAAATTCTGCAGTTTTGAACAATTGTGAATAATTAGTGAACTTTGTTAACGAAGTGGTTAAAGTTGTGTATGGTGTCGGGGTGACCCATGGGGTTAATTTAAACATTAGAAATCCATCATATGATTGTTACATGTGCATAAGCTTTTGGCTTAGTCGCGTGTAACACGTGCTTGTTTTGATTGTTTAGATTTTTACGAGGAAGTTGGAATTTGCTTAAGCATCAGGTGAGTTTCATAGTCCCACTTTTTTTTCTTGTTTTAATCATGGGATGGAAATGATGCTAGTATGAAAATGTTTTGATTACTGTGATAATGTGTTTAAAGTGATGCATGGACATTATGTGGCTATTATATGTTATGTGCTACATGTTTGTGATGCGATAAAGACGTCTCCTAATCGTGTGAATGGTATTGGTTTGATTGGATTTGATTTGGTTTACATGATAGCTTATATGGTAGTTCTTTTATTGTCATGGAGTGTTTTCACTTATCACAGTAATGAATTAATTGGATTTATGTCGTGTCTTAAACCTATGACTCTCACCAACTTTATGTTGACGTTTTAAGCATCATTTTCAGGTGAGTATCGTGATGATAAGAAGGATGTTCGGAAGAGTGGCTAGAGAGACCCTAGGCATTGCTTCAGTGGAGTTGTCTTTTTTTGGTCTTTTCATTTGTTTGCTTGATACTTGTTTGTTGTATTTGTTTAGTATTTAGATCATTTTGTTTCGTGTATGACATTAGTTTGGTAATGCAAGACTCCCCTATCTTGTGTTGGGTATTGTCATGACACATTGTGTCCCTTTGATTATTTCCTTTATTTAGATTTCTCTACAGTAGACACCATTGTGTTGTGATGATATCCATGATGTTACGCCTCGTGTTTCCGCCTAGGCAGGGTGTGACATCTTTGAAGGTTAGTGTTGCTGCTTATGTAAGTTAGTGCTGCCAGGAGACGTTAATACTGCCAAGTAACTGGCTAATGCTGCCAAAAGAAGATTAGTACTGCCAGTTCATGTTAATGCTGCTATCACTAAAGGTTAATGCTGCCAGTTCATACTTAGTGCTGCTAGTATGATTAATACTGCTAGTATATTTTTAATGCTGTCTGTATTAAGTTTCTGCTGCTAGGGTAAATTTTAGCAGTTACTACTGTTGGACTTAAACCAAGGTTTGTACTGCTTATATATTTAATACTGCCAATAGAAAGATGTTTTCTACTGTTGGTTACTACTGCTTGGTTTAAGGGGAAGCTAATAATTCAGATTCATTTAAATGTTCTTAAATGTTTAAAAGGATCGTTTTTGGATTTCTTGAATTAATTGATTACGAAGAAGATTGTTTATCACCTATTTGAAGGTGAAGTGGAATTATTTAGATTCGTGTTCTTATCATATCTTAAAGTGGGTGTTACACTTTAAAGATAACTTGTTCGTGCTTAGAAACGATGTGACGAAGACTTGACAAATCTAGCAAAGGTGTGTGATCTAACTTATGGTGCTCAATGCTCATATTTGCTATCACTTTGGTTATGTGTCTTATAGAAGATGAGGATTTTTGTCAATAGGTTGTGATCTACTTATATTTCATAGATTTATTTATAAGTTTGACGTCACGTGGATAGTACAAGACATAAGACACAAGTTTGGGTTATTCTACTTCTACATCAAGTTGGTTATACTTTGTTTTTCTTCATCTGTAATCATTACATAGAGCCTACAGAATTGAATATTCACGAAATGGTTAACATATGGGTTTCAGAAAAAGCTTATTGTTAAAATGTTTAACCATTTACATGTGACATTGAGGTGAAGGTTTTTACTACTGCTAGTCATTATTACTACTGCTAGTGTGAGTTTCTACTACTCAAGTTCATTTTTCTTATTGTGCTTAATGGTGGGTAATTTGAGGAATTAGAAGGCTTGGATTAGAAGTATGATATTGGTTTGTAGTGGTCAAGAACAAAGTTGCTTATATGTCCCCTATTGGATTATGACAAAAAGGGGATGAAATATTAACAGGTTGCAACTTATAGATCCTTGGTGTTGCATGGTTCAAAGAATATCTTAGGGCGAAGTTTTGTTTCATTCATGGAGATGATTACATCTCAACTTCAGGGGAAGCTTTGGCTTTATGATGAAGTTCGTACACGACTTTGTTTGTTTTGTCATCATCAAATAGGGGAAGATTGTTGGAATTATTGATTTGATGAGACAAAATAAATAAAAGAATGAAACAAGAAGGACTTAATGCAAAATGATGAAATTCTTCTAAAAGATAGGTTGATTTGAAGTTTCTAAAGATCTTCTTAAGAAGATAAAGATAACAGAAGATATTTCTTAATGTTTAAATATTTACTTGTTTATATCTTTATGTTAACTTCCTTTGTAAGTCATGATCCTCTACTATAAGAGGATCATAGACACATGTTGTAGTATCCAGAAAAAAATGTGTGTGTGTGTACACTGGATCAATGTAGACGTTAGTTTATCGTCGGTGTAGCCTCAAGTTAATCCAAGGTGTCCTTGATCCCTGTTGTGTTAGAGATAGGTTATCTGTATTATTCTGATTCATATTAGTATTGAGGTCTTGGTGAAAACGTATGGTAAATAAAATTGTTTAAGAACAATTGTCCTTTAATCATATTTGCTGCTAATTGTTACTCATTGTTATTGTTTATCATAGATAATAAGATCTAAAAATCTGAGCTTGAAAAGATCTATCTGTCTCCACAATTAGATCTCCTAAGAAGATTATAAAGTATAGAAGATAAAGATAAAAGTTAGGAAGATATTATTTGTTTCCTAATTATATTTGTTCTTATCCTTTGTAAACCTAGATGATCTCTACTATATAAAGAGACATTAGGTCGTGTAGTTTAGTATCTAGAAAAGTGTGAGTATCCAGAAAAACGTGTGTGTGTGTGTACACTGGATCAATGTAGACGTCTAGTTTATGTGGTGTAGCCTCAAGGATCTTTGATCCCTATTACTAGGTAGAGTAACCGTTCTATTCTAATCAAATAGAATTTGAGGTGTGATGGAATCATATGAATATAAAACCTTGTTCATAATAACATTGTTTTTGTGTAATTCCGTTGTGCATATATGTTTTCAATGTTGTTATTCATCCTAGATATAAGGTCTAAACAACTCGAGCTATCAATGATCTTCACAAATAGTAACTTTTCGAAAATAGAAAGTTTTTGATTAAGTGGCGTATCATATAAATGAAAGAGAGATCATACTCAATTTTATGGGGTAGTAGGATCTAGGACGCGCAAGTGGGTTTCTCATCACATGTGTATGTATATCTATATAGTTTTAATAGTCGCGATGTACGCATTATTCGATCGTTACTTATTGTATAGTAATCGAGCGACATAAATTATAGGTCGCAGTTGAGTTCGTTGTTGAGACGTCTTGGGATTGTTTCGGTTATTTTGATCTTCGGATTCGATTAAGGTGAGTTCATAGCCTCGCTTTTTAATTGTTTTAAAAGTTTTATAACCCGCGAGGGGGATACATGTTGTTTGAAAATTGAATCCGATGTGTTTTGATACGTGATATGATTCTGCTTTATGAGTATATGCCTTTTGTTGTGTGACCGTTAATTACCGAGGAGGTAAACGCTGAATAGATTAAATAGATCTATTAGGTTTGACAACCCTGTCCGGGGTCTGAATCCGATGGTGAACACCATGTAACAGACATTTTGTATTGAGACTAGGGGTGGTGGCATACTTCCCGGTCAGTATTTTATCCTAAATGATAAATGTGTTAAGGTTCGATACACGGGCTCATGTTAGTGGAAATCAGGATATAACTTGCCTTGCTAGCAATGTTTTAATTATTTTTGTAGAACCGAATATTGCGTTCTGACTGTTATATATAAACTCTATGAATTCACTCAACGTTTTGTTGACGTTTTTAAGCATGTATCTCAGGTTTAGGATCTGTTGATGGCTTGGATGGAACGGAACGCGGATATCAGGGATTGTGTCTAGGTGAAAATTTATACATTTTATAAAAATGAGATTTGTAAGAAAGTCATGTCGTGACTTACTAGAAATGAAATTTCTAAAGTTAATTGGGACCTATGTAACTCTGATTCTCCTTTAATAAATTGAATAAAATTTTGTTTTATAAACAAATCATTTGGTCTTTTACTGTAACTCGTGTGAATGTATTATGAAGTAGCACCCCAAAGTGGTATTCCGCTGCGTTGTGATTTTTGGGGGTGTTACAGAGTGGTGTCAGAGCACGAGTTGTAGCGAACTGGGTCGTTTTACAAAACTTGGACTACAATTGTTTTCGGAAAAATTATCATGAGTCTTTCACCGTTGTCTGATATCCGCGTGCGAGTCGTTCCCGATCCTTAGATGCCTTGTGTGATGCCTTTAATTGCAATCTATATGCGTGACAAGTGGAATACACTTGGTATAAGTAAAAATTATATAAGTATATATATAAGCCGTTCGTTCTATGATGTATGGTTATATATATAACTTGGTATTCGCTTCTCGCGAAAAGTTTAATTTCTTTAAGCATCTAATGCGATATAATGAAATCATCCTAATATATGATGAGCATGATTTCACATATGATTAAGATATGTATACGACGATTACTAATATAAGTATTTCTTTTCTTTGTAGTACCATGGGCGAACCCTTGTCACCTGACCGTATGTTCAATTTCCCGATGGATGAACCAGAGCCAAAACACGTGTATGACTTCTTTGCACCTGGACCGCTGCCCGGTTATGCCGATAACCCAAACAACACGAACAGGTGGATTGAGGCAGATGTGCCATTGTTAGGAGAGCCGGATGAGCCTCTAGGAGCTGAGGTAGACGAACCGCTGGTTTACCCGGTGATCGACGAGTTAGCAGAGCCGATAGTTGAGGTAGTAGAGCAAATGGTTGCCTAGTGATGGACATGGAGGAGGACTTAGCCATGCTATTTGGTGATGATGATTTTTCCAATGATGGCCTCGATGACAACGAGGATGATGAGGAGGTTTGGGAGATGAACGAGGAGTGGTTGATGGCTCCCGTCACGCCACCTCCGATGCCAGTTATGCCCCCACCGAGCACTTATAAGGTAGGATGTTCATCTACCGCTGTTGCTGAGGGACATTCTCTTACCCTCTTAGCACCTAGAGTTCCTGTACCTCCGTTAGTGATCGAGGATTTACGTACCCGCATGGGTAATCTAGAGTATGGCCATGGACAGTTAGTGAAGAAGGTAATCATAGTGAGCGATGCTGAGGTGGCTAATAGCATTGCTATTGGGGAGATTGGTCCTAGAGTTTCTATTGTGGAGGGTCAGATGCAGGTCATGGCATCTTAGATGGTTCAGGTGATGAGCGGGGTGGAGCAGGGTCAGCAGGCTGCGACCCAAAGGGATGAGACGATTGCTGGATTGAGTCAGCAGGTACAGACTCTTCAGGCCGCCGTGCAGCATAGAGACGTACAGATTCAGCAACTACAGACTTGGTTGCCGAGTTGAGTAGCCGCGAGGGTACTTTGATGCAGTGCATACTTGGATTTGACAGACGCCTCGCTGATGTGGAGAAGAGACCTCCGGGACCTCAGTAGTCATGTTAGTTGTTTGCTTTGATTTTGTTGGATTATTACTATTTTGTATAGTTCACTAAACTGCTAGTGCCAGTTAGTGAGGTCATGCTGTCGGGTGTATTTTGTTTTTGTAAACACTGCAGCCTTTCGGATATTTATGTAGGATCAGGTAGTAAACACTTAGAAATCATTATGATTGGATGTACCGGTCTTGGAACTGAAGATTGTAATTCTTGGGGGAATTTTGGTTGTATGTGTATCACCTCCATTATTATTATTATTGTTATAGAAGATTATGGTTATTCTTAGCTATGAGTTTTGTATGATTGTAGATGTTGTTGCCCTTGAGTGCTCTTGTTACTAGATTGACTTAACCCAGAGTGTTGAATGATTCCAGTTGGTGAATCCTTCGCACGTGTATGTTACTTGTATGCATAGTCCATGAGTGGGTGTTGTTTTTGATACTTGTCGAGACCCGTTGACCAAACTACATTAAATGATGATTTTTAAAACTGTAGACCGCTATAACGAGTTCGTGCGTGTGATTAATGAATGTCGTGATGTAAAAAGTGTATTGAAATTTTTTGTGTAACCTATTCGTGTAAATAATAGTAAATGTGTTTTCAAATTTCGTAAACTGACCCTGTGGTGTCAAACAAATTTTCTTTTAAAAAAATATATAAATAAATAAATAATAGGGATGGAGGATGGAATGATGCTATCTTCTTTCCTTTCTTTTAAAACAATCATATTTTTATTTAAAAAAAAATTACTGAGAAAATGACTTACGCGTGTAGCGTATGAAAAAAATTTTTATTGAAGAAATTGAATTACCCGTGTAGCGTATGAAAAAGGAATGATTTTGACGAAGATGGACATGAGAGTTTTGTCCTTTAATTAGCGAAACTTGATCAACTATGCGTAATTTAGGAAGAACCACGCTATGTCGGATAAATCGTCACCCATAAAATGCTAGATAATTGGGATAAATGTTTGGGTCAAGCTTTCGGAAGGAGAAAATGTTTTTACCCCTAATAAGGATTTTTTTGCAAGTAACCTTACTCCTATTGACTGCATGGACCCAGCTGCCTCATGTGAGTCGTAGTGACTGAGTCATCCCGAAGGGAAAATACCAACGGTATTGTTCGGAACGAGTGTGTCTAGAAAGGAGCGAAGTCTAGTTCATGGTAATATAGACCGGCAATTGTTATGGAGACATGTGTAGAGACCAAGTGCGGTCGGTGTGCTAGTGATCAATTGTAGAATCGAGTCATCGAGGGTGCGAACCGGATGCTTGTTGTAGCAAGACTTGGTGTGAGGTCGGACTAAACATCCGCATGCCGCGTAACGGCAATTTTTTTTTCCAAGGACTAGTACCGATATAAAGTGTCATCGTGCATGGACACATAGACATACCCGAAAGTCATGGAAAAATGGTAAGGTGGTTAGATGATGAGATACCAAGAAACCGGATACCAACATTGAGAAGGGATCTTCTTGGAGTCGCAAGGTTTCTAAGGTGGGTCTAAGCCTATGTCGTTAGTTCTAAGGTTGAAAGTGAGAAATGGAGAAGACTTCTCCTACAGAAAATGTGTGTTGCCATTGATGTAGCAACCGATGGCTGTGAAGAAGACTTCTTTCCCTAAAATGGAAAGTAGTGGTAGTATAGTTGTGGACATACCTGGATCGTCAAGGATTAGAATAAGACACTAATCGACCCCTGACTTAAGGTTAGGTGTAGTGGTCCTTACCCCTTGACGTAGCGACTCAAAGTGTGTACATAAGGGCGAAAAGATTGGAGATTCTAGCCGAATGGTGACATCCGTTCCCATCCTGGAGAAACAATCAAAGTAGCCGACGCCTTAAATCGAACGGTATTAAACTATGAATGAGCATAATTGTCTCGCCTTGATTAGTTGAGTCGTCTAAGATTTGATGCAATACGTTAGGACAAAGTCGACTATGCTAGTTGCTGTGCGGAAACATTGCAGTTGGAATTACGATCTTCGTCAAACGAGCAACGAGCCCATGATGCTCGATTGTTTTCTTAATTGTTTTCAATTTGTCTTTCGACAATACATGTTTTCTAGCAGGGTTATCACCGCCAAATTATGTGAAAAATGTGCCTTATGTGCTATGTGCTCTTGAATAGTAGTAAGCGTTAGGTCTCTTTTGTGTTGCCTGTGATGTGGCTTAGGACGTGAGTGAATGGGTATACTTACCCGGATGTAGATGAAGGATTGGTTTGAAAGGTACGCAAACCCGATAGTCTATTGTTGATAGTGGCTTGTTAACCCACAAGCATGACTATGGTTGGCTAAGACCTAGCCATGATTAAGTCGAGATCATTACCAAGAAGCTTGGCCATTTGGCAAGCACGGTATAATGAGCAATTTGATCGGTTAGGTATGAAACCGCGTGACGAGCATAGCCATTGCTAAGGCTTCCTAATAAGTAAGCACGATTGGTTTGCTAGGACTTCATTGTAAGCGAGCATGAATTATTTTGCGAAAGCTTCGTAGTAAGCAAGAACAATATGTGATAATTATCGCCAATGCTTGGTTAAAATCGGGTGTGATGAAATGCCTAAGTAAAGCTAGGCCAAAATATAAAGCCATTTTAAAATGACGAATAGGCGAATGTGTGCTTATAAGATGAACAAGTGGAACCGAGCACCGGGACGACGCTCTTTTTAAGGTGGGTGGACTGTAACAACCCGAGTTTTACGACGCGTATGACGATCGTGGATTCGACATCATAATTATTATTTTATAAGTTTCTATGATTGAACGTCGACATATAAAATTTTATTGCCGAAGATAATTATTTTCGTATTTTATAACAAATGATTTGGAGAAAATTTCAAATTTTTTTATTTTAGCCGATTCGCGAGTCAACGTTTGACTGCGCGACCGTTGAACGCTTTTAGCATCGTAATAAATTACGACGCGCCCCGTTAGTGTTTTATTTTTTTAAATTATATTTTTCGCGGACTCCGTTGTCATTTGTTCCTCGACTTGGCCAAAACTCGCGTTTTAATTAAATAGACATGCTTCCATTTAAGTGTCAAATATTACTTTAAGTTTAAAAAGGTTTTACAAGAAAAATACTAGTAATTAAATTTCAAAAAAAAATGGTGATGAGCCCTCCTAGCTCATATAGCCGGCGGCTACAAGGCACCACACACACTCTACCATTTTAATTTACAACACAATGATATGATTGTGCTCCTATTTCCAATTTTTGGCTTAACAACTTCTACACACAAGGAATAAACACATAGTTCAAAAGTGTGTTCCTCCTCCTCTTGTTCTCCCTTGCTCGTCCGAATACACACACACATATACAAACCATAAATCAAATTTTGATTCTTGAAAACCTATTTAATCACAACCTAAATGATACCTAAGATATTGGAACAAGGTGGAAACTAGTTTCTTGTCTTCCCTTTTCTCCCTATTGGCTCGTCGAACCCAACAAACCCAAACACCTTTATGGTTTTGATTTCCTAGGTAACCAATATTGTTTAGATGATAATTTTGTAACCATCTAAGGTGAAAAATAACACATGCAAGGACTTTTATGCATGTTGAATCTTGAATAAAGACAAAGAGGTTTTGAATTGATTAAGGATTGAAAAGATTAGTGGGGAAGTAGTAATAAAAGATTAGTGAAAGTCTTGATTTGTAAAAGGTTTGGTTTCGGGTTAGGGTGGTGGTTCGAGCCACGGCAAGGGCAAAAAGGAAGGGATTTGTTCAAGTTTTGATAAACAAAAGTGAGGGTTTGATATTTAATTTGGTTTAGTTTAGTTTGGTTAGGTTTGGTTTCGGTTTGGATTTGATTTAGGGTGTCCGAGGTCGCGGCTAGGGAACAAAGGGGAACGAGACGAAAGTTATTGAGTCCTATTTTGTTTTATATAGCATTGTAAGTATTCTTATTACAAGTTTAATATTTTTTTCGCGATTTGATTTGTTTTCGATTGTGGCATGTGATGATATCCGAGCGAACTTGCGTCGATTAGTTAGATTGTGATTTGGATGATTGAGCGATGTGAATATCATTGATAGATTAGTTTAGATAGGTCGTGAATGAACTTTCGGTCGAATTTGAATTTTTGGCGCGTTTTGTAACGTGTAAATTTGGGCAGAAAACTAGGCACGGATTTCGAGGTCCGAGATTTTGTAAAATCTGATTTTTGTTTAGAAAATATGATAGAGTTTGTTTTTACAATCGTTTTGATCCTCGGCTTTGATCAAGGTGAGTTCATAGCCTCGCTTTTAAACTGTTTTAAATGTTTTGTAACCCGTGAGGGGGATACATGTTGCTTTGAAAGTTGAACACGATTTGTTTTGATACGTGATATGATTCCGCTTTATGAGTATTTAACTTTTGCTGTGTGACCGTTAATTACCGAGGAGGTAAACGCTGAATGCATTAAATAGATCTATTGGGTTTGACAATCCTGTCTGGGGTCTGAATTCGATGGTGAACACCCTCTAACGGACATTTTGTATTAAGACTAGGGGTGGTGGCATACTTCCCGGTCAGTATTTTATCCTAAATGATAAATGTGTTAAGGTTCGGTACACGAGCTCATGTTAGTGGAAATCATGATATAACTTGCCTTGCTAGCAATGTTATAATTGTTTTGTGGAACCAAATATTGCGTTTTGACTGTTATTTGTAAACTCTATGAATTCACTCAATGTTTTGTTGACGTTTTTAAGCATGTATCTCAGGTTTAGGAGCTGTTGATGGCTTGGAAGGAACGAAATGCGGATAACGGGGACTGTGTCTGGGTGAAAATTTGTACATTTTATAAAAATAAGATTTGTAAGAAAGTCGTGTTGCGACTTACTAGAAATGAAATTTCTAAAGTTGTTTGGGACCTAAATAACTCTGATAATCCTTAAATAAATTCTTGTTTTACAACCGTATCATTTGGTCGTTTACTGGGACTCGTGTGCATGTATTATGAAGTAACACCCCAAGGTGGTATCCCGCTGCGTTGTGATTTTTAGGGGTGTTACAATTATACTATTTAGCATTTATTGTTAACTCTTATAAATGCTGGTATCGACGATGGCGTAACCTCCTCATTCCAGCACCGTCATATTCATAGCCACACACTCATACTAAAAGCTTCAAAGATTCAAGTGTCAAAGATAAAAGCTCAGAACAAACAAAGATACACTTCTACAGCTTTGGTAATCAAAGAACTCCTTCAAAGTCATCAAGATTAGGATGAAGTCCAAAGGTTTAAACTGAGGGAGATTGTTAGCTTTCAAGAGAAGTATGAGTATGTTGGCCAAATGCATCATGCCTATCATTAGAAGACAAATCAAGATGCATTCAAGAAAAACTATGATGAAAGATCTCAAAGGCAAAGTCAAAAGAAAAAAGACAAAGACAAAGACAAAGAAAAGATCAAGATCAATATCACAAGCGCATGATTGGAACAAAAGGAACTAGCATAATTATTACATGAACAACACTCAAGATCAAGACAAGAAGCATCAAAGATCATAGTTCAAGGTCATAAAGAGAGATCTCTATGATCACCCCTTAGGGAGAGATTGCTAGGAATTCAAAGTGTCGATCGTTTATGTAAATCTAAGAGCGATCGTAATAATTGTCCCTTAGGGGGAGTGATGTGCTGTCGTGTAGGGTCAATTATTTAAATATCAAGTTTTAATTTATATTTAGCCGACAAACCTAAAACAACACTTTAACGAGCAGTGTACCCGATCAAGATGGAGTTCGTGGTAAGTAGGGTGTCGAACAGTAAGAGTGGAACATTAATCCTATATTCTATCAGTATTTTAATTAGTCTATTTACTGGTTAACCATATGTTATGTATGTTGTCTAATGATATGGGGGTTTTCAGCCTAAGAGACTGACACATGTTTTGTGATGACAAATATCAATTCAATAGACAATAAACACAAAAGAAGAAGACTAGAAGATAAAAAAGCGGTACAAGCCAAATGATAGAAAACTATATTAGCATATTAAATCTGGTTCAATGCTGGTTTGTTTGTTTTAGTGCAATGATTTACTTATCTCGAAGCGACATATCATTCTTAAGACTTAGGCAGGACATCATCCTAAGACCTAGACACGATTAATCCTGTCACAATTAAAGCATCCGCATAAAGCATCCTTTAGTTTAATTATAATCTATCTTAGAGAATTAAAGTAGTGGTGATCCTGTTAAAACCCTAGCCCAACGGGACTTTACCCACTTATTGTTTGACGGTGTTTTATATACTAGTAGTCCACTATTCAAATCTTTATCAGTTAATTAAGAGCATGATTGATGAAACATAAACGGGTCACCTACCGGTCCAACTAAGCTCATAATCAAAAGACAAAGACAGAACGTTATTTGTGATCCTATTGGTCTAGTAATATAAAACACGATATGGAGAGCTATCCCGGTATCTAGATTACTTGGTCCGTATTGTTGATCCCAATAGAATAGATCTTGTTTAGCTTGTATAAGGCTAAGTTGTATTGAATAAATTCAAAACAACTATGATAGAAACTTTGATTGTGAATATCAAAGACTATGCGGAAACTAGTCAATGATACTAAGAAGAATTTCAATGAAACAGTAATGAATAAGATTAATAACAAACAGTTTACTAAACTTTCAGCCTCAATATAATACGAACACTCTTAATAGTGTTAGGGTTACAAAACCTTGTAGCTATATCGATATCAAAACAAACGATTTCTAGATATCTAACTCTATGCCCTAGGACCTCCTTTTATACACCAACGAGTCCTAATGGGATTACAATATTTTCCTAAGTTATCATGATCTTCTAAATAAATAACTTATACATATCTTTTACAAAAATATCTCATGCATATCACATAAGCAATCTTTATCTTTTCTTCTATCTTTATCCATCCCTTGACAGTAGAAACTCTTTTAGCAGTCTTAATCTTTTCAGCAGTTATAACTTTGTACCAGCAGCATTAACTGTGTACAAGCAGTAGTAACTACTTAGAATATTTTCTTCAATCTTCACCAGCAGTATTAACTTTACTCTAGCAGTACTAACATATACTAGCAGTACTAAGTTACACCAGCAGTAGTAACTTTATACTAATAGTTGTAACCTCATGCAGTCTTTGTACTAGCAATATTAACTTCAAATGAGCAGTCTTAACTTTGTACTGGCAGTACTAATATATACTAACAATAGTAACTGTGAACTAGCAATATTAACTTTATACTAGCAGCACTAACTACTTAGCATATGTTTCATTAAAGTTAATGAGCAACACTAAGTTATGCTTAACAGTAGTAACTCTAACCTTAGCAGCAGTAACTTCAAGATCATCAAGAAGTCTTTTAATTCTAGCAATCCTCCCCTAAACTTGATATTTATCTTCAAAATCATCAAGTTTCTTCATTAAAAGCTTCATCAATCACCAGGAGGATGCTTCCAAACACTTTACTGTTTCTTAAGCTGCTTTGTCATAAGCTTAAGAAGCTGATAACACATTCATGTCCAATATCATATTATCAGCTCTTATTCAGGCATATCAGTGATTGTTTGTAGGTGTAAGGGAATATCTCTATCTCTACTACTAGCTAGCATATAGACAAGCAATCTTCAAACCTCACAAAGAGGTATCCACAGGAATCATATAGCCTCCAAAGCAATACTTTCTTTCCTTGTAAATTCCTCCATATTAGATCTTCTACATAATGTTCAAACATAGTCTTTAGATCACCCTATAGCACTCTTTCATATCCTTCTTCTGGCCTTGTAATTCTCCATGCCTTAGACTTTAACCAACTTCCACAAAGTTTCTAAATCTTCTCTGTTAAAGCTTTTGATCAGCTGACTAAACAATAAGTATATCTTGGAACTTCCATCAGCTCTCATTATTTCATAATAGCCTTGCCTTCCTTTTCTATGAATCTAGAAATTTACAATGGGTGCAGGCTTGGTAGCTAGGGGTATAGCATCAATTGCCACTTCATTTTCTTGTACAATCTTATAGCTGTGTTTAAGTCTTCTTCTCTTTTATCATCTTCCATTTTCTGTTTCTTTGCTACCTCTTGTTCTAGCTCTTCTCCTGCTCTCTTAGAACTACTACTACTCTCTGTGCCACCTCTGCGTCACTTCTTGGCTCTCTTTCACCAACTCAGTATCCATATCAACGAACATGTTTACCCTTGCCATGGCTTTATCAAATAACTTCTGAATTTCTGCAAATGACTTGTTCTTCAATTAACTTTGCTTGTAACCAGCCATGTGTTTCAGATAAGTTAACATTGTACTTTTCTTTTGTGCTTTGGTTGGTGGCTTGTTCCTCTTTTCTTGAGCTCTTAATGCTGCAAAGTGTTTCTTTTTCTTCTCCAAGAGTTCTACAAACAATCTTGCCTTTTCTTCATCTGTCAATTCTTCTTGCTCTCTTGCTTGCAATCTTTCAGCTAATAACCTATCAGCCTCTATCATTGCTTGCACATTATCCTATAAAATGTTGGCTTTTTCAACTTTCTCAGCCTTCTATCTTGCAAGTTTTGCTTGTTCTTCTTCAGCTTGTAGCTTGAAAGCAAGTTCTTCATCAAGTCTTATTTGTTCTTTCTTCTTCAAAGGCTTCTCAGGTTCAATCATCTTAGCTTTGCCTTTATCCTTGATGTTTAAAGGTATTGGTGTTAGTGTTGTTCTTGTTGTAGATTCACTAAGGTCTCTAAAAGTAATGCTTTTAGCTTTGGGTTGTTGAGGGTTCTATTGTAGTTGTACTCTGTACTAGCTCTTGTACCACAACCTTAGGTTTTGCACTCCTCAATTCAGCCAATGCTTGAGTCAAAGTGATTTCTTCAGTAGTAATTGTTGCAGCAGCACTAACTTCAGCATTACTAACTACTTCTTCAACAACTTTTTCACTTTGCTCTGCAACAAAGACTTCTTCACCATTAAAAACATTTGTATCAAACATTTGAGCATCATCATACCTCCCCTGAGTTTTTGTTGGGTTTAAAAAGACTTCAAGATGATTCTTAGAATTACTACTACTAGTTACTACTGTTAGTATAATTTAGTACTATTAGTATAAAGTTACTGCTGCTAGTAGAAGTTAAGACTGCTCAGAGATGAAGACTGAAAATATACTAAGTATCTCCTACTGCTAGTATAAAAGTTAGTACTGCTAGTGTATGTTAGTACTACTAGAGTAAACTTCTAAGTAGTTAATGCTGCTTTTGCTCAGTTACAACTGTTGAGTAATTACAACTGCTGGAAGGATTAATGCTGTAAGAGATGAGATCAAAAGACATATCAGAGAAGAGATAAAGGTTAATTGAAGAACAAGAATACTTATGAAGATAAGTATCAATTATTTTTAAAGAAGATATGTATAAACTTATTTGTTTAAGAGATTATGTTTACTTATAGAAAAGATCATAATCACTTGACGCGTTTTGTAAGCCCATTAGGGTTTTTTTGGTGTATAAAAGGGACTCTAAGGTATAGATCTAGATATTAGTTTTCATATTAGTATTCATAGTTTGCATAGCAATCATAGTTAGTATTCATAGCTATTTTTTAACTAAAAATAGTATTCAATATATTGAAAATTTAGTAAAGATCTTGTTTTTACTGTTTTATGGTTCTTCTTAGTATTTCAAACTAGATTCCGCATAGTTTGTGATATTCTCAATCTTAGTTTCTACTATAGTTGTCTTGGATCTATCCAATATAACTAAGCTTTAACAAGCTAAGTAAGATCTATCAAGAAGGGATCAACAAGTGGTATCAAAGCTTGTTGAGAAACTCTGAATAAGAAGAACACTATATCAACACAAGATCTCATAATCAAAGAGAAAATGGAATCACAGTCAGAAACTACCTAAATAGTGTTTGCACTAAACTTTCCTATACTCAAAACAGGAGACAATGATCTATAGAGCATGGGAATGGAGCAATATCTTACTCACACTAATTATGCTCTTTGGGAGGTTATCATGAATGGTGATGCACCTGCTATTGCATCAGCTAGTACCGAAGGTCCCATTCCTCCCAAAAATGCTGAACAAAAGCTAGCAAAAAAAATGAATTGAAAGCAAAAAGCACTCTGTTGTTGGCCATTCTTGATGAGCACCTATTGAAGTTTCATAGAATCAAGGATGCAAAGACCTTATGGGAAGCAATCAAGGCCAAGTTTGGAGTCAACAAAGAATCAAAGAAAATTCAAAAAAACCATTCTGAAGCAGCAATATGAAAATTTTACTGCATCAAGATCTGAAGGACTGGATAAAACCTATGATAGGTGTCAGAAACTCATCAGCCAATTAGAAATTCATGGTGAAGTTATCTCCCAGAAAGATGCAAATCTTAAGTTGCTAAGAAATCTACCATCAGCTTGGAACAATATTGCCTTGATCAGGCGTAACAAAGCTGATCTAGATGAGTTGAGCATGGACGATTTGTACAACAACTTGAAGGTGTATAAAGCTAAGATTAAAAGCCAATCAAGCTCAAACTCAAACTCTCAGAATGTGGCTTTTGTATCTTCAGATGATACTAGCAGTACTAATGAAGCAGTTAATACCGCTCATGATGTTCCTACAGCTAGGTTAAAGGGACAAGCTTCTTCTTCTACAACATATCTGATGATTGTTTTTTTCTGTTTCCTCTTTGTTGATCAACTAATATCCACTTTTGGTACAATGAAGATCTGGAGCAAATTGATACTAATGATCTTGAAGAGATGGATCTTAAATGGCAGGTGGCCATGCTTACCATGAGGGTGTAGAGATTCTTAAAGAATACAGGAAGGAATCTGAATTTCAATGGCCAAGAAACTATTGGCTTTGATAAGACAAAGGTTGAATGTTACAACTGCCACAGGAGAGGTCACTTTGCTAGAGAATGCAGGGCACCAAGGAATTAGGGGAATAGAAATGGAGATGCTCCAGAAGGATTGTACCAGTGGAGACTCCTGCAAATGCTTTGGTTGTTCAAGATGGGATAGGTGGTTATGATTGGAGCATTCAGGCTAAAGAAGGACCCACAGAATTTGCTCTAATGGCCCAATTATCTTCAGGTTCATCCAGTTAATCAAGCTCAAATACTGAGGTACAAAATTGCTCTAAAGAATGTTTAGAATCTTATCAATCTCTTCAAAAATAGTATGATCAACAGCGTGATGCTCTTAAAAAATCTAATCTAGAAATTATAGGTTATCAATTAGGCTTAGAATCATTAGAAGCTAGAATAATTGTTCATGAAAAGAATGAAGCTGTTTATGAGGAAGACATTGCATTTTTAAAGTATGATGTCCAAGTGAAAGATATCTCTATCAAAGACCTTAAAAATCAGTTAGAAGAAGCTTTAAAAGAGAAAGATGATTTAAAACTAAAATTAGAAAAGTTTGAAACATCATATATGAAACTAACTAAACTGATAAATAGTCAAATAAGTGTTAATAACAAGTCAGGTGTTGGTTTTGACAGTCAAATGAATGAAAATAAATTTCATGATTGCCATCTGAATAAAAGTAAAGTGTTTGAAAGTGCATCTGATAGTAGTGTGAATGAGATTGAAGAGGAAAATAATCAAGTAAATGATAGGTTTAAAGAAGTTGAGGGATGATCATGCAAGTTCCCTCCTACACTGGGAACTACATGCCCTCAAAGACCTGACTTATCCTTTGTTGGATTAGATGATTCTGTCTATAAGACTAATGTGAGTGAAACTATCTCTAGTGTACCTAGAATTGAATCAATTGCATCTAATTCTAGTAAGGATAGTTTGGAAAAGCCTAAAACTATTAGGCCTAGTGCTCCTATCATTGAAGATTGGGACACTGATAGTGATAATGATAGTGTGTTTAGACCTAAACCTGATCAGATAAAACTAAAGTTTACTAAAATCAATTTTGTCAAATCTGATAAGAATGTGAAATCTGTTAATAAGGAAAACACACATAGGCAAGAAGAGTATCCTAGGAAAAGTCAAATTCCCAGGGATAATAGAAGAAACTAGAATGGAATGATGACTAAGAACCTAGGAAATGGTTTTGAGTTTATAAAGAAAGCTTGTTTTGTATATGGGAGTTTCAACCATTTAATCAAAGACTGTGATTTTCATGATAAGAAAATGATAGAAAAACCAGTGTTAAATAATAAGGGAAGGGTTACTGGTCAAAGGGAATTTAGACTAGTATGGAACAATGCTCAGAGGGTGAACCACCAAAATAAATTTACTCACCCACATCCTAAAAGGAATTTTGTTCCAACATCAGTTATAACAAAGTCAGGTCAAGTACCAGTTAATACTGCTAAGCAAAGCTCTCCAAGAGTAGCAGCATCAATTAGTACTGCCAGACATGTTAATACTACTGCACTTAAAACAAAAGTGAATGCTGCATCACCCAAAAAATATTCTTATTTTAAAGCATATTCACCATTGAGAAGGCCTTTTAACCAAAAATCAGCCGCTAAAACCAATAATTTTAATAAAAAAGTTTATACTGCTAAGGTTAATAATGTAACTACTGCTGGACCAGAAGTAGTAGTTAGTACTGCTGAGGGAAAAAGGGAAAATGATGTTAAGTCCTCAGCATGCTGGATTTGTGTTGATCCCAATGAACAGATCTTCTTAGCTTGTTAAAGCTTAGTTAACTTGGATAAATCCAAACTAACTATAAGAGAAACAATGATTGTGAATACTATAAGTTATGCGGAATCTAAATTGTAATACTAAGAAGAACAATGAATACCAAACTTTGAATATTAATTGCTAATATTCTGCCTAGGTTACAGAATAACTAACTATGAGATATGAATTCTATATATCTCTCTAACTATGCCGTAGGGTTTAATTTATACAGTAAGGAAACTGTTGATCCCACGCCTTGATCGATTCTTTACGTAGTAAAGTGTTTGTTACCTTGGATGAATCCAAAATAACAATGGTTGATACTTTGTATGTATACCAAAGTGTATGCGGAATCTACACTTTGATACTCTAGAGATGTTTATAATGGAAACAGTAAAAAAACAAACAAACCAATGAAGTAATCAACAAACTGCTTCAATATAATATAGAATAATAATGACGAGTACTCTTGAAGTACTAGGGTTAGAACTTGAAGCTATCACAATAATATATTTCTAAAAAATAATCGTCTAAGATCCTAAAGTTTAGTATATGCTAAAACCGTAGGATCTCCTTATATTAGAAACACAAGGAGTCCCTTTAACAAAACTAATACCTATCTATTAGGATCAATTAACAAACAACCCATAATAATCTCCATGCATACTTATCTCTAAGTCAGCAACAATTGACCATCAGCATAAGTAACACTTATCTCCTACAGTATTAACAACACTGGCAGTACAAAGGTATTGTACTGGCAGTACTAACTCAATTAGTACTGTTTAGTTAGACCTTGGCATTATTAAGTCATGTGAAATTTTATTCCTAACAATTCCTCACCCTCAACTTGTGATTGTCCTTCAAATCATCAAGTTCTTCTAAATTAAATCTTTCTAGTCTTCTTCTTTTTTTTGCTGATGATTCTTTTAAACATTTCCTTCTCTAACTTGCACTTGAGACATATAAAACCCTTAGAAGTTCAAACGCCTATGAACCTCTCCATGATCAACTCTAATTTATACTTAACATCTTAGACAACACTCATGACTTAAAGGATATTTCTGCTTATGTCAGCTATGAATGCTACCCATTTTCCATCATCAGAATGTGAATACCACAATTCACATACATCCTCTCCAGCTTATCAAACTTTACTCACGCTAAATTTTTCCAAATCTCATCTTCTTCATCAGACTCAAATAGAGTATATAAATCTCCCCACAACATCAAATCATACCCTTCCAGTCTTGAAGCACTATACTTTTCCTTGACTAGTCTGTATAATTCCTCTACATCATGTCTATCGAAATCTTCAAGCATCTCACTCAATACCTTATAATTCTTGGAGCTGCCATCCCCTCTGAAGACTTGATGATACATGAAGTTCTTTGTCAAAACACAAGTCTTCCAATCCACAACTAAAACTAGAAACTTTGTAAATAAAGATCAACCTCTATAGGAACCTCTTCTCCTTGTATTAAAAAATAAGTCCCCAGAAAAATACCCCCTTATTTGAGTTCTTCCTTCTCAACATCTTCCTCCATCTTTTGTCTCTTCCTTGTGCTTTTCCTAGGAATAGATTTCTTTCTCTTTGCTCCAGTTTCTTTAGAGACTTCTTGCATTTCCTTCTGAGTAGCCACATCCTCTTCTTCCACCTTTTCAGGAGACTTCTCAGGAGACTTCATCTTTTCAGTTCCATGCTCCAAATCCATAGGCACAAACTATTGATTAAAATCCCAACTTTCAAAGATTGGCCTTATCTCATCAATACGACAATCCCATGAAAGTCACGAATCTTGTAAGTTTCCTCCTGATACTTCAAAGTATTTGAATCAGTTATTCCTTGGCTTGGGCAACTGTCTTTGGTTTTCATCTTTGATATGATACCTTATACTAAGGATCATTCCAATCTATCTGCTTAGTAGACTTGGCTTCACCATAGCTCATTGACTTTCTCCTTCATCCCATTGTCCTTGCAATCTCTTCAATCTCTTGGCAATCCGAGCTCTTGTTCCACATTCATTGCTCTTCAAGTCTGATCTTCAGCAAAACTCAACCTTTCTTGTTCAAGCTCCTTCTTAGACTTCTCTTCTGGGCTCAGACTCTATCATTATGGCTTTTCCCTTGTCTTGTCTTGACCTTTTCTCTGCACTCCTTCTTGTATACGTAAAGTTTGTACCAACAGTACTAATAGGTTACACTTACATAACTAACTATTGAGGCCTCTCAACTAGCAGTAACCTTTCTTTGTCACCACAGTACTAACTTCATCACTTTCCTTTTTCACTGCCTTCTTGAGCTTGAATGACTTCAGTTGGAGTCACTTCTTGAATAAATAGTTTAGTTTCAGTACTTGCTTTTTCTTGAACCTCTTCTTCAGATAATTTCCTCCCCTATTTGGAAGAATCATCTTCAATGACTTCATCATCTGAAAGAACAACCCCAGCTTTTCTCCTTGCTTTCCCAGTCTTTAGTTGAGACTCTAGCTTCTTGACCCTGAGAATAAGCTTAGTATATGCAGAACTGTAGGTGTTCTTTGTCTTCTTCAAATCAACCTCCAATGCTCCAATCCTGTCAGAAAGTTTGATAACCAAATTCATCAATTCATTAAGTTGCAATCTACCCTCATCACTTCCGTGTGAGTAAACAACATAGAGAGGTGAGTCATGTGGTGTAGGAAAATGGTGTTCTACTCTAGGTGATAGATGTGTTGGTGTATGGTGTGTTGGTGCTGGTTGTGCTGGTGATGATTTGCATGTGATTGGTTGTGTTGGATCAACAGTGATATTGTTCCAGGTGTAGTAAAGTGTGTTATGGGGAAGGTGAATGTCAGGTGAGTGGGAAGGTGAGGATGTGATTCTTGAAGGTGAAGGGGAAGGTTCAGGGACATGTAGCATAGTAGGGAAAAGATCAACCTCCTGTCTTGAAAATCCCTTGGTAGGCCTCTTCATATTGTTAAACACTTTCATGCTAAGAGAGGGTACAGGATATGTTCTTGAGTGTTGTTGAAGTTGGTTCCTCTGCATATCTAGGCATATCTGAATGAACCTAGGGTACATTAAAAACTTATGGGGGCTAGAAATATTCGACACCATATGCTCAAAAATCATCCTAGAAAAATTATACTTCCTATTGGTAGCTAAACAGATAACAGCGGTGGCAATGTTACTACTAAACTGCTCCTAAGCAGTCTTCTTTGGGCTAAGGCAATGAAGAATATTATGAATAAGAAACCTCCATTGAGGTGAAAAAGCACCCTTTTGAAAGGTTAACTTATCTGAATCAGCGTGATATCCCATAAGTGCCAATTGCTCAAAAATCTCCGAGTGACCATCAAAGGTAGCAATAATCTTGACTTCTCCATTATCATCAGTAGAAGCTTCAGCAGACCTCCAAAATTGTTTGATAAACGAGACAGAAATAGCTAGCTTCTTTGTGAGTGCATAACAAATGTAACTTCGAGCTAGGAAATCGATGACTTGATGAAACCCATCACTGCCTGTAGATTTCTCTAAAAACGCTACCATGTTATGCTTGTCACAAAATTCCAAGTTTGCCATGACTAAAACTATGAGTAATCGAGTGGGATATGATCGTGGATGAATATATGAAGGTTGGAGAAAGTTAATTGAGATTTAAATAGAGAAACGTAGAGATATGGTTTGACCGACTTAAAAAAATTGAGTTTATCGTGATTAAATCAAATGTATATATAGAAAGATCACGAAAGTCCAATTGGTCAAACCCCTATATTATAGGAATTTGGCGGAAATATCTCAACGGCTCTATTAATTAATGAAAAATCTGTTAGGCCCAAACAGTACTAACGGTCAAATAAAACTGGTAGTTGCAGGTTAATACTGCTAGGCAGGTTTTAGTACTGCTAGGCAAAAGTTAATTCTACTAAGTATAATTAGTACTGCTAGTTATACTTAAGACTGCTAGTTCAAACTATTAGTCAAAAATTAATCGGTTAAACAAGAAATTACTTTGGTTGTTTATTCTTAGTTTTGGACTAACTTTATTAGGCCTATGCAATATTGAGTATTGTATGAATTGAAGAGGAGTGCTAATTGATGTCAATATACAGTCAAGAATGGATGGAAGGATATGTAATATCAAACAAAAGTGTGTGATGTGTCAAACACATAGGCAAATCAAAAGAGGTCAGGACACAAAGATACCTTAGTCTAGTAGCCCCCTTGAAAAGGTTGGTGATAAGGTTGTCCATAAAGAGTTGGGTGACAAAATGGAAAGGGCTGCCACTACTGCTTCTAGCTTAGAGGCAGAGCAGGACAGTGGTAACATCAATAGGACCCAATCTATGGCAACATTTAATGAGCTAAGTCCTTAGGGAACTGGTTCAGGTAGTGGTCCCATGTGCTAAGATACCATATTAGGGGGTGTAGATGCTCAAACTGGGTTTGATAATACATCTAAATAGTCTAAAGATCTACCTTTCTCAAGAGTTAACACACTTGGAAGTAGGGAGGACAGTATGAAACTAATGGAATTGATGGAACATTATACAAAACTGTCTAAATTGGTGAGAAAAGAAAAGAGAGATATGGTGAGATGAAAAACAGAAAGAGAGAATTGTGTGATAAAAACAGAAAGAGTGAATTGGTGAGAAAAAGAAATGAGAGATTTAGTGAGATAAAAAACAGAAAGAGAAATTATGAGAATCAAAATTTATGATGGCAATACTTGTTGGAACAAAATTAAAGTTGATACTGCTAGGCATAAACTTAACACTGTCAATATTAAGGTTAGTACAAAAACTGCCAGGCATATCTTAAATACTGATGGGCATGAGTTAATACGGCTAGGCTTAAAAGTTTAGTAATGTTAGGGCTTAAAATTTGTATGGTGGGTGACCGTTAGTACTGTTTGAGGTATAACAGAATTTCCTTAATTAAATATAGCCGTTGCAAAATTTCTGCCAACTACTTCGTCTATAGGTTTGACTAATTTGGAGAATTCATGATCTTTCTATAAAATCATAAGCTTTCTTCAAGATAAGAAAAAATTTCATTTATTCGGTTAAATCAAAACCCTAAGCGCTCTCTATATAATCTCAATTAACTTTGCCAAGCTAATACTCTCTTTACAACATCACGAACCTAATCTAAATTTTCTTCATTCAATGGCGAATTTAGATTTCTGCGACAAGCACAACATGGTTAACTACTTACAGAAGTCAGAAGGAAGTGAAGGATTTCATCAGATAATTGATTTTCTCACTGCAATTCAACATAAGTATCCCTCACTGGAAAGTCTAACTATCTATCGTCTCTCTCATTAGAACAGTTTTGGCAAAACTGATTCTGCAAGCACACATTGAGAATGGAGATGTGGAAATCAATGCTTCTATTGTTGGGTAAGTCAGGTGTTTTTGAGCATCTATTAGAAGACATCTTAAGTTAGAAGATTCTGATGGTCTTAGCACTTTGCCTACTATAGAGATTTTTGAGCAACTTGCTCTAATGGGGTATGTGTCCAATTTGAAACTTAACTTTCAAAAGGGACACTTTTTCCTCAGTTGAAATTTTTGATTAATACCATTCCTTCACGCTTAAGTTTTAAGAAAACTGCTTGGGAATAATTTAGTAGCAATATAGCAACTGCTATCATTTGCTTAGCCACAAACAGAACCTTTAATTTTTCCAAATTGATTTTTGAAGCCATGGTGAAAAACTTGGATAGTAAGACAAATTTTTTGATGTATCAAAGATTTATACAAATCTTTTTGAACAAGCACAAGAGATTACTTCTACCTCATAAAAGATGTTATATTGCTCCTACCCTTACACAAAAACTGATTAACAATATGAAAAGAGCTTCCAAGGGATATACTGGGGTGGGCACTCCATTGTTTCAAACAATGCTTGTTCAGGGTCAGATTTTACAGGGTGAAGGATCAACAATCCCAGTTGAGTCCCAACACACACCCATCAGTGCTCCATCAACCTCACAACCACCAACTTCACTACCATCTATACAAACAACCCATGTTGTAGAAGAGGCTGCTACCATGTCCCATGATTCACCTCTCCCAAGAGTTCACTCACTTGGAAGTGATGAGGGCAGTATGACACTTAATGAATTGACGGTTCTTTGTACCACATTATCCAAGAAAGTGAAGACTTTGGAATCCGACTTAAAGCAGACCAAACATATGGTGCTGCTTACACTAAGATCATCATGAAAGTGAAGAAGTTGGAGCACAAAGTAAAGTTAAGCAAAGCTAGAAGAAGGGTCAGACTTGTGATTTCTGATGATGAAGATAATCAAGAGGATCCTTCCAAACAGGGGAGGAAGATTGCTCAGATTGATGAAGATGAGGGAATTACTCTAGTACAGATGAGTGCACAGACTCAGGGGAGGCATGAGCATGATTTTGAGGAACCTGATTTTGAGTTTATTGCTCCTGAAGAAGATTATACTGCTAAGCCTGATATTAGTACTGCTAATGTACCAGTTAGTACTGCTGGTGCAGAAGTTAGTACTGCCAGCCCTGAAGTTAAAACTGCTGCTGAAAGTTTAGTGTATATCAGAAGAAGTGCAGCAAAAAGAAAAGATAAAGGCAAAGCTATTATGAAAGAAGCTGAACCTGTTCAGAAGAAGACAAAGTTGCAACTAGAGCAAGAAAGACTTGGGTTGGAAGAAGCTCTGAGATTGCAAGAACAACTTGATGAAGAAGAAAGGCAAGGATGTCAGAGTTCAACCCAGAAGCTAGCACTTTCAATGTGAAGAATGGGATAACATACAAGCTCAAATTAAAGCTGATGAAGAGTTAGCTCACAGGTTACAAGCATAAGAAAGAGAAAGATACTCTAAAGCTGACAAGGCAAGATTACTTGTAGAGCTTATAAATGAAATAATGAGAAAATTTGCCTAACAAAGAGCTAAATAAAGAGGGAACAAGCCCATGACTCAAGCTCAACAAAGGACTTACATGTGTAATTATATCAAGCATATAGGAAGTCACACTCTACAACAATTAAAGAAACTTTCCTTTGATGAGATTAAAGAGTTATTTGAGACCACAATGAAGAGGGTAAATACTTTTACTCCAATGGAGCGTAATGATACAGTTCCTAAAGTTGTAGCTGGAGAAGCTCAAAGGAGTTGTTGAACAGAACTTAATCAAGAAGTTCAAAGAGACAAAAGATATGAGAAGGATAAGAACCAGCTGAAGAATAAAAAGATGAAACTGTCTCAAGAACAACTACAATAGCTAATGGTCATAGTTCCAGAAGAAGGGATGAATGTTGAAGCCTTACAAACCAAATACCCAATCATTGACTAGGAAGTTTACACTAAAGACTCAAGAAAGTATTGAAAAATCATCAGAGTAGTTAATCACACAGAGGTATATCAGATCTTTGATGATATGTATAATATTTTCGAACAAGGATGATCTAGTCAAACTATGAGTCTAGTTCATGAAAGATTCAAATCACAAAACCTACTAAAGTTAAAGAAGAGAAATTTGGGTCAGAGTTTAAAGAGGGTTGTTTGACACCTGATGATGATGATACTCTATTGAAAGCTTCAAAGGTATAAGCATGGTCCTTTGAAATGGAGGTTATATGATACATGTGTTGTTCATCATGTGTCTATAAAGAGAGGACATGATATTTTCATGTTGGTTGAGAAAGATTATCCATTGACAAGAGCACTTATGACTTTGATGTTGTTTAACAAGCTGCAAGTGGATGAATATTCAGTGATGGCGGATGAGATTTTAAGGAAAATCTGTATACTAGCAAACAGACCAATGACAGGTAAAGTTGTTTAGAAAGGATTCCTTCAGCATAAGATGGTTTAATCAAAGAAACTTGGTAGATTTGCATGGACAATAACAAGTTTAGGGGAAGGATTCTTAGGAATTAAGGGCTTCTACACCTTTGTACTGCTGGTGGATCAAACTTAGTGCTGCCAAAGAGAAGACTTAGTTACTGTCCAAGCTTAGTTTGTAATGCCAGTACAACATCTGTTAGTACTGCCTGTGTATTTAGTAATGTTAGTTATATGTTAGTACTGCTAAAGTGATATGCATGAGTTATATTAGGAATAGATATGCATGATCACTTTGTAAGCCTATTAGGGTTTTCCTTGGTGTATAAAAGGAACCCTAAGGCATAGATCTAGATATCAGTTTTAACATTCAGGTTTTCATAATTGTATCCTAGTTGTGCATAGCAATCATAGTTAGTATTCATAGCTATTTTGTAACTCAAAATAGTATTCAATATATTGAAAGTTTAGTAAAGATCTTGTTTTTATTGTTTCATTGTTCTTCTTAGTATTGCAAACTAGATTCTACATAGTTTGTGATATTCTCAATCTTAGTTTCTACTATAGTTGTCTTAGATTTATCCACTATAACTAAGCTTTAAACAAGCTAAGTAAAGATATGTTTAAAAGAGATCAATAAATTAAGAGAGTAAAAATTACACGATGTCTTCTATGGATTCGTGATCAATGCTTGACCTTGGTGGCTGATCTTCTCTTCTAAAATTCATCTTTAAGTGAGTATGGTATAAAGAATGTGATATTGCACACTGAAAACTCATTTTTTGAGTCTTCTATTTATAGTGTCTGAAAAAGACTCGATACGCCATATCCAGCAAGGTCGATACGGCCACATATTAGCTGGATTCCTTGGAGGTGCGCGCTACGTTCGTTTAATAAATCTTTGATATCATTCTAATTTACTTGATTTACTGTATATCTTCGATAGTTATTCTTCATGGGATTCGGTGTTTGTATGTAGGGTAGAGTGAATACGCCGTATTAGGAATTTGGTAAAACGCGTTTTTTATAAAGTCTTGGGAGAAACGCTCATATCTCTTTAGTTGGATATGGCGTATTGGTGAAAATTTAGCAATCTTCAAATATCTTCATTTTAGCTCCAAATTATGTGCTTTTTAGCTTGTCTTCACAAAACACTCATGAATTACTACATTTATCAACTTTTATAAAGCATATTAAGTACATAATGCAATAATTATATAAAAGTAGAAAAATGATGGGATAAATGATTTAATAAAGTGACGTTATTTGATGTCATCAAATATCCCCCCACTTGAATCCTACTTGTCCTTAAGTAGACTTTAGAAAAAGTTTAGTTTATGAAAATGTGTCCCAACCAGAGTTGAGGGTTTTCCGTTTAAGCATCGTTTTGTCCTAATCACCTATACATAACCAAGCTCCTCACAAAATATGGAAATGAAAACACTCAGATCACTCAACTAATCTAGGGTTGTATATCATTTAAGTAGTATGCTTAATTGCTCGGTCATGATTAGCTTCGTGTCATAGGCTTGGCAAGGATACACATCTCCAGCGCTAAAGCTAAGGAAAAACAAGTCAAAAGCTAAATTAGGTTAAGAAGGCTTATGATATGATCATTCAACAGTCTTTCACCATAAGTACCACACCAACAAGGCAGCTGCTTGTATCATACATACACCGACCGTATGACGGAATAGACATATACTATCTGAACACATCCCTATTCGTGTTTAAACCGCGGTTTAGGATGAAGAATGATATAGGTATGGAGCTTCTAACTTCACCGAAAGTCATCATCAAAAACGGCAGTGAGACATGGCATACATGGCCGAACGACGGAATAGACATGCCATGCTCGAACAAGTCCTCGATTCGAGTAGACACTAAGGTTAGTTGTAGGAAAGGGAATTAAAATGGTGGGTTGTTAAGTAAAATTATAAAACAAAATAGTTAAGCCCAACAATATAAGGTTACGGTTGCTAATAATTTCCCTGAACCGTTCCTATGCTAAGACCTCGAATATAGACAAACGCCTCGATAAATACAAAGACAACCTAAGTTGGCGTTCCCATAACGGTCAACTTCCCTTACATCCCGCTCTTTACATACTTTTACATAAGTGGTGATATCGGCCACTTTTTACAAGACTTTACATCATTGATTTTTGTAATGTATCAACGAATATACTCCAGTCGAGAGATATTATGATAGGCGCGGTGGTCAATCTTTCTTTTAGCTTATTGAACGCTTTTTTACAATCTTCAGAAAAAACAAATTTAACGTCTTTCATTAAAAGTTCGGTCATTGGTTTGGAAATCATTGAAAAATCTTTTATGAATCTGCGATAAAACCCAACGTGCCCCAAGAAACTTCTAACGCCCTTTACATTTGTGGGATAAGGTAATTTGGCAATTACATCGATTTTATCTTTGTCAACTTCGATCCCTTTCCCAGATATTTTATGCCCCAAAACAATACCTTCTTTTACCATAAAATGGTATTTTTCCTAATTTAGTACAAGGTTGGTCTCTTCACATCTACCGAGAATTTTATCTAAATTATTAAGACATTGGTTAAAGGAATTACCGAATACCAAGAAATCATCCATAAAAACTTCCATGAAATCTTTTACCATGTCATGAAATATTGCCGTCATGCATCTTTGAAAAGTTGCCAGAGCATTGCATAATTCGAACGGCATCCTCTTGTAGGCAAAAGTCCCATAAGGACAAGTGAAATTTGTCTTCTCTTCTGGTGTGATTGGGATTTAGAAGAACCCTGAAAATCCATCAAGAAAACAATAATACTCATTTCCAGACAATCGTTCCAGCATTTAATCGATAAAAGGGAGTGGAAAATGATCTTTTCGTGTTGTGTCATTTAATTTACGATACTCGATGCACACGCGCCACCTTGTTACTGTTCGAGATGGTATTAATTCCTTTGTTGTCATTTAACACTACGGTCATTCCTCCTTTCTTAGGGACAACATGAATGGGGCTTACCCAAGGACTATCTAAGATATGGTAAATTAGTCCTGAATCAAGTAACCTAATGATCTCGTCTTTAACCACATCTTGAACCTTCGGATTTAAACGTCTTTGAGGTTGGATGACAGGTTTGAAGCTTTCTTCCATTAAAATTTTGTGAGTGCAAAATGACGGGCTTATTCCCTTGATGTCTGACATCTTCCAAGTGATCGCTCTCTTTCATTTTTCAAGTACCTGTAGAAGTGAAGTTTTCTCTTTTTCTGTTAGTTTAGACGAAATAATCACTGGACAAGATTTATCTCCTTCCAAGTAAGCGTACTCTAAGTGAGAAGGTAGGTCTTTGAGTTCTGGTATCTTTTCGTCAATTTCAATTGCACTAGCGGAATAGAGATGCTCGTTCTGCGTTTCTTCTTGTGAATACGGCATATTAATATGATCGATACGCCGTATGGGTATCTCAGAGTTAGACTCATTATTTTCAGAATCGGGTCGGTTGAGGTCATCTTCTAGATTTTTATTACGATGGTCGTTTTCCAGAAGTTCTTGGGTTGTATGACTGTCCAAATCGTTAATCCCGTAACATTCATCGTCCTTCGTACGAGGTTTTTTCATTGATTGGTCGACGTCAAAAATCACCTCCTTGCTTCCAACTCTAAGTGTTATTTTTTTGTTAAATACATCAATCATAGCTTGGGCAATTGCTAGAAATGGTCTTCCCAAGATTATTGGGATTCTAGAATCTTCCCACATATCCAGGATAACAAAATCAATAGGGAGGATGAATTTATCGATCTTTATAAGCACGTCTTCTGCTATTCCTCATGGATATTGGATGGATTTGTCTACTAGTTCCAAGCTCATTCTTGTTGGTTTTGGTTCCCCTAAGCCTAGTTTCTCATACATCGTGTTCGGCATCAGGCTTATACTAGATCCCAAGTCTGCTAAAGCAGTATCAATATGTAAGTGCCTGATATCGCATGGTATAGTGAATCGTCCTGGGTCTTTTTCTTTAGATGGGAGTTTATTTAACAAGACTGCAGAGCATCTTTCATTCATTGTTACGGTGCATGCTTCTTCTAATCTTGCTTTGTTTGACAGTAGACCCTTTAGAAACTTAGCGTACTTCGGCATTTGTGCAAGAGATTCGGTGAATAGGATGTTTATATGGAGTTGTTTAAGATTTTCTAGGAATTTTCTTTGTTGAGATTCCTCTTTTTCCTTTCTCAATCTGTAGGGAAAAGGTATTGATGATGGTTGCAGTTCGTTAGTTCGTTCTTGGTTTCTTTTAGGTTCGGTTTTGGTGGGGATTTCATCTGGAGTTGTTGGTTTGTCATGATGGAGTAACGGGTTTTTATTGGTATTTGTGTTATCGCCAATGGGTTCGGTTATGGATTTTCCTCCTCTAGTGGTTACTCCTTTGTCATCATATCCTACCATTTGGGCTTTATTGATTGCCCTCGACAGCCCGTATACTTCGAATTCAAGCTCGCTTAAAGAGTTGTTTCTTTCTTTAAGAAGGAGCTCGTTGGTTGTTTTGAATTCTCTAATGAATGCATCCATTTCCTCGTGTTCCCGTTTTCCTTCTTCAATGAATTTATTCACTAATTCTTATTGTTAATCTTCTTTTAGGATAAGAAAACTAGAATGGGTCGAGCAATGTTCCTGTCATGAAAGACATAATTCAAAGTAAAGCTATTATAATAGAATTAAATATACAGGAATTTCGGCGAACTGCTGTCGATACGCCGTATATGGATGAATGAATACAGTGTATAGTCAGCAGAAACTTGATACGCTGTATCTGAACAGAGAACTGGGTAAGCCGTATTCTACTAGATAAATACGTCGTATACTAGAACAGACTATTAAGAAAACAATTAAGTGTGAGAATTTAAACAAACAATTTAAACACACAATGTGAATAAATACAAACAGAATTTAAATAATTAGATTACACTAAACTAAATTAAATTACTTAATGGTTAGAAATACTGATAAGAATAAGGTTTAATTAATTCACTCCCCGGCAGCGGCGCCAAAAACCTGATGTGCTGTCGTGTAGGGTCAATTATTTGATTATCAAGTTTTAAATTTATATTTAGCCGACAAACCTAAAACAACACTTTAACGAGCAGTGTACCCAGTCAAGATGGAGTTCGCGGTAAGTAGGGTGTCGAACACTAAGAGTGGAACATTAATCCTATATTCTATCAGTATTTTAATTAGTCTATTTACTGGTTAAACCTATGCTATGTACGTTGTCTAATGATATGGGGGTTTTCAGCCTGAGAGACTGGCACAGGTTTGGTGATGACAAATATCAATTCAATAGACAATAAACACAAAAGAAGAAGATTAGAAGATAAAAAAGCGGTACAAGCCAAATGATAGAAAACTGTATTAGCCATATTAAATCCGGTTCAATGCTGGTTTGTTTGTTTTAGTGCAATGATTTACTTATCTCGAAGCGGCATATCATTCTTAAGACTTAGGCGGGACATCATCCTAAGACCTAGACACGATTAATCCTGTCACAATTAACGCATCCGCATAAAGCATCCTTTAGTTTAATTATAATCTATCTTAGAGAATTAAAGCAGTGGTGATCCTGTTAAAACCCTAGCCCAACGGGACTTTACCCACTTATTGTTTGACGGTGTTTTATATACTGGTAGTCCACTATTCAAATCTTTATCAGTTAATTAAGAGCATGATTGCTGAAACATAAACGGGTCACCTACCCACCTACTGGTCCAACTAACTCATAATCACAGACAAAGACAAAACGTAATTTGTGATCCTATTAGGTCCAGTAATATGAAAACACGATGTTGACTCTCAACGCCTTGACGATTATTTACCTTGTAAAAAGAATGTTACCTTGGATAAATCCAGAAAATCACAATGTTAAGACTTTGATTGAGTATATCAAAGTGTATCTAATCCTACACTTCAATACTCTAGAAGTATAATTAATGGAATAGGTACCAAACAAAAGAACAATGAATAGAAACCACAAACTGCTTCATATTATTAATGATAATACGAGTACTACTCGCTTAGTACTAGGTTACAACCTGAAGCTATAGTTACAATTATATTCATATACAAATCTTCCTAAAATATAAATGATATACATTCCATATTTATCTCATTGCGTCCTTATCTCCAAGTCAGCAGCTTTGACCATCAGCGGTATTAATCTTTCTTCTAGCAGTATTAACTAACACTTGGCAGTACTAAGTTTGTACTGGTAGTGCTAACTCTATTAGTACTGTTAGTTATACCTTGGCAGTATTAACTCTTTATGAAAATTTATTCCCAACAATCGTCCCCTAAACTTGTGATTTATCTTCAAATCCCAAATTTCTTCTGGATTAAATCTTCTTGTCTTCTGATGATGATTCTTTCAAACACTCTTCTACTTCTGCACTTGTGATCTAATGAACTTTAATAGTTCATATGCTTGTGTACTTTCATGATCAACCTCCAATCTCTTATTCAACATCTTTGATATCATCTCTTGACTTAGAGGATATTTCTTCTCTGTCAGCATATGTATAGCAATCCCATTTTGCATCAGCAGAATATGAATACCACAAAAATCACATAAACTCTAACTTATCAGATTATATTCATGCTGATTCTTCCATATTTCATCTTCTTCGTCAAACTCAAAAAAGTATGTAAATCTCCCCAAAGCATCAAATCATATCCTTCTGGTCATGAAGCACTATACCTTTCTTTGAATAACCTGTGTAAGTCCATAACATCTTGTCTATCAAAGTCTTCAAGCATCTCACTCAAAA
>BQNB010036408.1:28064-50155 GCA_026074375.1 Tanacetum coccineum | reverse complement strand
GAACAAGAAGTGATAGAGTTAAATATAAGTTTGTGTGCTGAGCAAGATTCTTCTAAAATTTATATGAGTAACTTGTGGCTTTTTCTCCCATTAGCTTCTAATCCCCCGAAGTAAGTTCATTATGACACTCCTTTATGAGATCAAATGAGATTGCTTTTGTCATAAGCTCTTATGATCTTGATCTCTGTCTTTGTTGTGGGCTTGTTCCTTCATGCTGTTTGATCTTTGATCTTGAGCCTTAGTCATTGTCTTTCGACTTTGTCTTTTGTTCTGAGATCTCTAAATCTTTCCTTGTATGTCTTGATCGTCTTTGCCACCTTGCGATCTTGTGTCTTGGCCAACATGCTCATACTTTGCATCTTCTTGAAAGCTCTCTAATAATCTCCTCTGAAGCTTGGTTTCTGAGGAGTTATCTTTAATATCAGAGTTTGCGGAAGTCTTTGTCTTTAATACTTGAGCTTTCTTGATTCTTGAGTCTTGATGCTTATAGTATGTCTTTGTAGTTTGAGCATGAGCATGTGGTAATGAATTGGACTCTGCTGGAATGAGGCTGCAACATCGTCGTTTGTACCTGCATTTAAATGTTAGTGATAAACAGCAGATATGGACGAATATGGCTTTGTCATTCATCGAGATTTGGTTGCATTAACCTCCGGTCCTATGAGGATCGTTTTACAGTATAAGTACTGTTTATGTGATCAGGTAGGTTCAATTTAGAAGAACCTCCTTGATAGGGTTTCCAGCTCAAAGTGTTAGATCCTCTAATGCAGATGCATTAGATTCACTGTACTTGCTTGTTCTCAATACCAAAATGTCTTAAAGCAGACAACACGATATGAGTGAATCAGATAGTTACTATCTTTCTGATTAAACCGTCAATTCATTTACTGGAACAAGTTTGATTCACATAGAATTGCACCATCATTTCTTTCCAGTTGACACAAGTTTGATTCATATAGAATCATACAAGTCACCTACCGAGAGCTTGTTTGATGTTGGATCAAGCAGGATTTCCATCTTCACTGTGAATACTTAAGTATCACTCGAATGTTCTGGCAAAATCACAAGGATAATGCGTAGAAATCTTGTTCATAGCTTGTGAACTTATTGGTGTTCAACAAGTGTTTGTAATGGAATGTGTCCTAATGAGATTTATTTTATTGATCTCTTGGCTCTAGACTCTATTAGTGGGTTTTGGTTTTAGTACTCGGAGGCTGGAGCAGACTGCCACCTATTTAATATCAACAATCTCAGAGTGAGATGTCAATAGATAACGTGTGTATCTCCGTGACAAATGAGACAAGTTTTTGTTGAGAGAAACTCGAATGGCTGGGAAGGGTTGTGCATTGCATCATTGGGTCCATGATGTCGTCTTCAATATCAGAATTCATCTTTGTGAAAACTGATGGATTATGTATTGACCCGGTTTCTGCCTAAAGTGTGTGGAGGGCTTCTTTGTTTTCACCCTTTGTCCATACATTTCTTTTTCATTCTTTAAACCCTTCAATGCTTACCAAGACGTCATTACTAATACCTTGTTATGATTGTTCCAGTGTTAGCTCAATCTTAGTTGGCATTATTCCCTTAAACTCATTCATGTCCAATCATACCTAAGCACTGCTATTTCTGACTATGGAGTGTCCTTGGGTAGATCCCTCTGGTTCTGGTTGGATCATAGGACTAATACCTAACCTAACCACCTTATGACTTCAGAATCGTCATGAATTAAGATGTTGTTGGGTATGAGATAGTAACCATAAAGCCTTTTTCCAAAGAGTATCAAGCACTTTGAGTCAATTAGATCACTTATTATTTTCAATATCACATTTTAAATACATTTCTCCCCTTATTTTAAATACTAATTCACTTAGTTTTTGAAATACCATGTGATTAAAAATTTTCATAAAAATTATGTGGAGAAAACATTTTAAAAAATTTTTCATGAACAAACTTATGATGGAGAAAACCCTATTTATACTTACATGAATTATATTAAGCATTAACTTGCACCTCCAAAGTTTAAGAGGCAAGAGTTCTGACACCAAAAAAATATACCAAGTTGCTAAAATGAACTCTATAAACGCATTTGAGGTTACATAGTTGAGCACATAAATAGAGAGAAAGATTATGAATTGCATTGAAGAATTCTTAAAAGTTATGTCTCAAAAAACCACTATATCTCCTTATAACATACAATCTATTGAGTATTCATCTATTATTACAAGATGAGTTTATTAGAGATTTGGTTTAAATGTTTTGAATACCGCAAGAATTATAACAAGATAATCAAAAACATTAAAACATTGTTATAGTCGAAAAACTCCCCTCAAACATTGAACATAATTTGAAAAAAGACACAAATTAAGAAGAATTGGGCGAGAGAGGCGGGGCGAGCGGCAAGAGCGATGGGAGTGCGGAGGAGGTGGGTTAACACCACAATATCTTGAATGAATTGAGATGCGCGAAGTGACATATGAGAAATTCCTTGAAACAGTTGTTCAACATTCTTATGAAAAACATCATGTTAAAGACTTCTCTCAAACGCTATGGTACAAGAGTGCACTGAAACGTAACACTCTCTTTTGTTGTTTGGGGAACAGAGTTGCAATCAGAGAAGCAATTACAAGTCATAAATGGAAAAATTAAAATGGACATGTTTTTGACAGCATTGAAACTCTTTACTTGCTCGAACTTCAATTTACACGCCCGTGCCGATGTTTAATTAATATTTTTTAGGTATGTTAAATGTTCATCGATTTCCCACAAGAGACGTGTCGAGAAGATTCTTTTTGTAAATTTTTTGATTTTTCTGAGTTTTGTCTTGTCTTTTTGAACAATATTATATCTTTTGTAATTTTATTTTTTATAAAAATATTTACTTGTTGTCCTCAGCAGTGATAGTTGTAGTTGGAGTGAGCAGTTATGTTGTAGGTTGATTATTCGATGAATGATGTGTGTCTTGTTGTTTAGAATTCTCGATGGGGGAAGAAGATTTGTTGACACTTGAAGTACCTACATTGAAAAATTCATCATACAAAGGACCGAATAGAAGATCCAACTTTTGTTGTGACGTAGCTGTCTTGTCTGTTGGAGGAAAAACGTATGAACCAGCTTTAACTGACGTTCATTGATGTGGTACATGAATTCCTATTTCTGAACTGTTATGATCAAAGTCTTTCCTTGTTCATTCATAATTCAGAATCCTAAAGCCCTGGTTTCTAAGAATATCAGTCTTTTTCAAGCAACCAAAGTCCTTCCTTTTTAGAATTGAAAGATGTACTTGTACTTAAGTTAAGAGTACATGCACTGACATTAAGAGTTTGTTTGCATTCATATGGGTTAGTGATATCCTCATTTGAACAATTTAGGGGTTCAATGTCAACCTTGGTTGTGCTAGATGTGAATATCTTTCCAGTAGGAACCCATCTAAGACTAACTATCTTGAAAATTTTACCCATCGGTTTCCACCTAAGACAAGATCTAGGAGTCATTGTTTTCTCATGCACAACATAAGTCTTTTTTATTGAAAACCTATGTCCTTTTGGGATCTGTCTTTTTGGTTTCTTTGCAAAACTTGTTTGCTCTGCGGGTTTGTTTCTGTTCGTTATCTTATTAGATGGAACCTTAGCATGCGATTTGACCTCATTTAGGAATTTTATTACACAATGATCATGATTTACATTAAAGACACATTTCTGACATGTCGAGCAAACAAAATGTTTGGAGTCAGAAAAATTTCTAGAATTTCTAAAGTGTTCTGCTATGGGCACAGTATTTGTCGTTACGCAACTACTCTTAGATGCAGACCAATTCCTAGAGTTTTGGTTATTGATCCTAGGATTTGGTTTGCTACCATTCGCTATGCTTTATGATTAAGCATAAGGTGCACTAGGTTTGGAATTCCTACCTATTTCTTATGTCTTTTTCTTAGCTTCCTCTAGGTAGTGATTATGAACCATGTCATTTGAGCAATACCTAGATGAGCCAGGTGCAATCATGTGATGAGGTTTTGCAACAGCAGATTCTCTTTCCTTAGGCAAATAATGGTGTACGACTATTTTGAAAATCGTTATGACATCCAACTTGGGAGGCAAACCATGGCTTTGGAAATTCAAGGTCTTTTAGACTTAAACGTATCCCGGTTTTTCTTCCTCCAACATGGTTCTATGTAGTTGTAAAACCGGTTTCCCCTAAGATTGATGCATTTGGCAAACTTATAATTCAAGACTATTTCTTGTTAATTTTCTTCACTCGTTTTTAATGCTGCAATTGCAGATCCTTTTTCCTGAAGTTGAGCTTTGAAGTCATCATTTTTTGCAATCAAAGAAGTTGTGAGTTCTATTGTCTTAGCTCTCGTTGTCTTGATAGAATCAGATAGTTCTTTATAATGCCGTTTCAAAGTCTTATTTTCCTTAAGTAATTTAGCAATTTTATGTTCCAATTCGATGTTTATTGTTTCAATTACATCTATGTCATGTTTAACCTTGGCTTCTTTACTTTTTACTTTCGAAAAATGACCATGTTGCCCTTCTTTTAAAGCTTGATTTTGATATTTAAGTTCAAGATTAACACAATGTGCTTCCATTCTTAAAAAATCTTTTTGAAATTAGGCAACGGTCTTTTTGAGATAAATATTTTCAGATTTGAGAGATCAGTTGTCTGGTTATCAGTTAATTTAGCAGGCAAAGGACATGTGTCATGACATTGTTCAGCATTCTGGTTAACCTCTCTTTCATTATTGAATTCAGGTTGCTCAGTATGTTGTTTTCTTGTAGAAAAGACATTGATTTCAGTAGTCGTTTGTACCTTAGCCATTGGCTCTTCATCATATATGGGTCTGATATCAGCATCATCAGCATGTGCATCATTCCCTGATCTGCTGCTTGTATCATTCTCTTCTGATTCTGTCCTACTGCTTTCTGTGTCAACCAAACTAGCATCCAAAGCTTTACTCGTATCAACCTTTTCTTCTGTTGTCTGCATCTGTCTTTCATTCACCCAGCTGTCATACTCTCTTTTATGTAGTGCTCTTTTATCAATCGACTTCTTCACAGATTCCATGTGTTGCATCAGTGTATCACGGAATTCTGAAATCTCGAGTTGAGTGTATTGTAGAAAGTAGTGGCGTGTCATTACAACATATTCATCATCCAAATAAATCCATGAATTGATGAACATCTGAAACTGTGTCTCGAGTACTTTAAAAGCAGCCATGGATCTAATCTCTTGAAATTCTTCGTTGTCAAGTTGCTTTTCTAGTTGATCCATGTTTAGGAACATTGTGACTGTGAAAGTCTCTACATCTTGACCAAAGAGTGTCGCAAATGCGTGTTTGAATCCACACTCGGTTCGAGTTCCTTTTAAGTCGTTGTTTGAAAGAATCTTGAGGTGTGAATGAAGTTGTCGAAAAGATACCATGCAACTCCTTTTTTGCTTTGTCTTGAATTTGTTGCATTTATGGTTCTTCCAAATTCGAACACAAAGATAAAGTATCTTTCGTTTCCATTTTTTCGTGATGTGAAGTGAAAATAATTTGTAGGATCTTAAGTAGGTAAAGTGATTGTTGTTGTGGATTGAAATCAATTAACGTTTACGGGATTTTACAAATCTATGATTTAAACCGAGAAAAGAAATGGAATCTTTTGCGGGATTTTACAAAATCAAGAAGAAACTGTGAAACAATGATTAATTGTTGTTGAAATCGTTGTTGTGGTCGAAGTACTTGAGCTTTTGTTGACGAATAATGAGCTTAAAACGATGAACGGTGCACAAACTTTCAGCTTGAAATTATTAACGGTTGATTAAAACTCAAATAAGGACTAACGGTGCACAAATGATTCACTTTGGAAGACTAACGGTTGAATTATAAGCACTAAGGACTAATGAGGCAAAATAGTTTCAACTTGAAGGTTAATGATGCAACAATGGACTAACTTTGAAATGGTCTTGAAAGTCAGGGGCTGCATGTGTAACTTTTTAATTCTAGTTAATTAATAAAAAAACAAATTCCCTCCAATTTTATCATCTTTTTCGTTTTAAACTTATAAAAATGCAATGTATGTAAATTTGATCTCGCGGAGTGGAGCGGTTATCGTCGGTGAAAAGTAACTATACTACGTTGATCGAAAAAGGATCACGATCACAATGGTATAGGTTATAAGTTCTGTAATTAACCGTCACACGAAACCGAAAAACCAAAAATGACTTAAAACGTGTATGTTTTGTTCCTGTTGAATTGCTAAATCGGTTTCCACACAAAAGATGATAGATCGGTTCCTACTGAAGTTGTTAGATCGGTTCCAACTGAAGTTTTTGATAGATCGGTTCAGTAGATCGGTTCTCAAAGACATGATAGATCGGTTCTCAAAGACTTGTACAATAGATCGGTTCGCACTGAGTAGACGACAGATCGGTTGCTACTTGAATGATGATAGATCGGTTTGTGCTAGCTTGATAGATCGGTTCCACAAAAAACCAAAAAGTACTATCGTCATTTCTTCTTTCTTTTGTCTTCTTGAGAAACCAACAAAAAAAACACGACGTCCTTGTACCTAAAACTTTGGATCTTGTCGTGCCTTTGTCTTCAACCGTTGGACCACAAGAAATAAGCAAACTCAAGCTTGAATAAGCTCTTAGAATAAGCTCGTTGACACAAAGATAAGCGTCGAAAATAAACTCCCCAAAAACTTGAATAAACTTATAAATAAGCTCCACGTAAAACTAAAAACTAGTTAGTAAAGACGTGACAAATAAGCTCGCAAGAAGCTTGAAATAAGCTTGTAAAGGCTGAAAAGCCAAGAAACAGTTATGGTTTTAAAGAAGAAAGGTGCAAGCTAAAAACGAAATACTTGAGAAAAAAGTCACACGAAAGAAGAAAAAAAATGTGATCCAATAAGCTGTAAAGCTTTGCAAAAACAAAAGTGTTACTGGCCTGTTAAGCCTACGAAAGTGATGTATGAAATGTGCTAGTTGTTTTATTATTTAGACAAGAAAAATGATAGTTTTTAAACAAATAAGACAAGAAAAAAAATAAGCCGATTGAAAAATAAGCTTAAAAAATTAAAATAAGCTAAACCAAATAACCACAACGAAACTATTAAACCCACCCATGGCAGATGATACCAATTGTAGGAACCAAGATAAACTTTCACTTCATTTATTGTAAAATGAGAAAAAACAAAATGAACCAACACCCTCTCCACACTAGGAGAGGGGTATTTATACTTCTACCTAGGCCGGCCTCTTAAGGCTTTGTTGGGCCGTAGGTTTTGTCCATTGGGTCGGGCTCGGGATTACTTTGGGCTTAGGCCCGATACATATACAATATTAGATTAGCTAACGAGCCCGATACCCGTAACTTAGCCTATTACAACATATAAATAATAAATGACCGAGACCTAATATTCCTAATGAACGAACTTCTTGTTCGACTCAATATTTTGAGGCTAACACTTATTTTCACAATAATATGCCTAATTATGCTTAAAGTTTAAAAAAATTTAGCATGTTTTTATGAGATTATTAGTTGCATGACCCGCACGCATAACCTTTATTTTCATATTGTGAGGATTAAGCCTATTTCGTTCTCCCATTTTACCCAAAAATTCCACAAATGTAAATGAAGTTGTCCGTGATTGTAGTATACTTTAAGAATTGGCTTGGTATCTTTTCGAGTCCTTCTAATAATAAGTATTTTGGAGTAACTTGTCCGGATTGGTAAATTTCTAGGATTAACCTAAAAGCCTATTCCATTTACAAACATTATGTGATATTAACTAACCACACTGGTTAGTTAGCCCCCATGAAAAACCATTTGTTTACTCTCATCTTTAGTGTAAGATACCCCTTAAAAAACCTTCTGAGTCATTCCTTTCATTTCTTCCACCATTAAAATTGAATCGTTACTCCTTTACACCTTAGCCTACCGTAATAGATTAAGTCCTTGGTTGGTTGCTAGTTGCTTTTGTGTAAAAGTATGTACTTCATGTGTTCGTGTGCGTATTTCTTATATTTGGTTAGATCAAGAATTGCACAATGCAATGGGAATGTTAAAGTAGTTATTTTTACTTTTCGTGTATTTACTACTTTCACTATTATTTTTTTTGAGTCATGAACTGTTGATCCCACGCCTTGATCGATTCTTTATGATATAAAGAGTTTGTTACCTTGGAAGAATCCAAAATAACAAAGATTGAGACTTTGTATGTATACCAAAGTGTATGCGGAATCTACACTTTGATACTCTAGAGAAATTAATTAATGGAACAGTAATGACAAGAACAAACAATGAACACAAAACACACTGCTTCAATATTATTGAAATAATACGAGTACTCTTGAAGTACTGGGGTTACAAACCTTGAAGCTATTACAAATTGTTTCTAAGTGTATCTCTTAAAAATCTACCTTACACTACACATGGGATCTCCTTTTATAGAAATACAAGGAGCCCTTTACAAATATATCTGCCTATCTATTAGGATCAGTTACAATTCAAAACTAAACATCCTGAAATATTCTCCATGCATTCTTATCTTTCTGTTCATCATCTTGACCATTAGCAGCTAGTACTAACACCTTCTTCTACTAGCTGCTATTAAGTAACCTTGGCAGTACTAACTTTGTACTGGCAGTACTAACTCCTTTAGTACTGTTGGCAGTATTAAGTCATATGAAGATTTATTCCTAACAATCCTCCCCTAAACTTGTGATTGTCCTTCAAATCATCAAGTTTCTTCTGAATAAAATCTTCTAGTCTTTTCTTTGCTGATGATTCTTTTTAAACAATTTTGGTCACTTCTGCACTTGAGAGCTATCGAATAGAGGAGTTCAAAATGCCCTGGGAACTCTCATGATCTACCTCCAATTTTCTACTTAACATCTTTGTCAACATCTCTTGGCTTAAGGGATACTTCTTTTCTGTCAACATATGAATTGCCAATCCATTGTCCATCAACAAAATATGGATACCACAGAAATCACATAATCTCCAGCTCAAAAGATTGTATTCATGTTGATCTCTCCAAATCTCATCATCTTTATCAGGCTCAAAACAATGTATGTAGATCTCCCAAAGCAATCGATCAAACCTTCTGGACTTGAGCACTATAACCTATTCTTGACCTACCTGTATAATTTCTTCTTACCTCCAGTCTATTAAAAATCTTCAAGTATTTCATCTCAGTTTTATAATTCTTTGAAATTCAATTACCTATGAAAACTTGATCGTACATGAAAGTCTCTGTCTACAAAAATGTATTACAATCCATAATAGGAAAACTTTGTAGATATAGATTCAACCTCTATAGGAGCCTCTTCTCTTGGTACTATATCCAAAAATCCTTTGAGTTCATCTTCCTCAGCATATTCTTCTAGCTTTGTCTCTTCCTTGTTCTTTTTTCTAGGAATGGACTTCTTTTTCTCTTTGCTGCTGGTTCTTTGACACCTTCTTTCAAATGCTTCTTGCGTTTCAGGCACTTTCTTCCATAAACCTTTTCAGGAGACTTTTCTTTTGCAGGAGACTTGACAGGAGATTTTTGAGGAGACTTTTGCTTTCCACTTCCATGCTCTGTATCCATTGGCACAATATTTTGATTGAAATCCCAAATCTTTTCAAAGATTGGCCTTATGTCATTGTAAGACATTCCCTTGAAATGACTGATCTTGAAGTTCCCTTGGTTCTTCAAATATTTGATCATATTTCTTCTAGCTTGAGCAATAGTCTTTGGCTTCATTTTTTGGGAATGATATCTAATGACTGAAGGATCATTCCAGTCAATCTTCTTTGTAGTCTTAGCTTCATCCATAGCTCTTTTCCTTTCTTCTTCATCCCACTGCCTAGCAATCTCCTCATCTCTAGCAATTTGAGCTCTTTGTCCTCTCATTCATTTTGCTCTTCAAAGTCACGAATTGATTCAGCATAACTTAATCTTTCTTGTTCAAGTTCCTTCTTTGATTTCTTCTTGGGCTCTTCTTCTATCAATATGGATTTTCCCTTATCCTGTCTTGATCTTTTCTCAGCACTTCTTCTTGAATATGTAACAGTTCCTCCAGCAGTACTAAGGTTTACCTCAGCAGTACTAACTGTTGGAACTTCTTCACTAGCAGTACCTTTCTTCAAACCAGCAGTACTAACTTCATCACTTGCTTTCTCACTGCCGTCTTGAGTTTGAATGACTTCAGTTGGAGTCACTTCTTGAATGAATAGTTCAGTGTCAGTACTTGCTTTTTCTTGAACCTCTTCATCAAATAACTTCCTCCCCTGTTTGGAAGAATCATCTTCAAAGACTTCATCATCTGAAAGAACAACCCTAGCTTGTCTCCTTGCTTTCCCAATCTTTATCTGAGACTCTAGCTTCTTGACCCTAAGAATGAGCTTGGTATAAGCAGAACTGTAAGTTTTCTTTGTCTTCATCAAGTCAGCCTCTAAACCTCCAATCCTGTCAGAAAGAGTGTTAACTAAATCCATCAATTCTTGAAGTTTCAAACTACCCTCATCACTTCCATGTGAGTGAACAGCATGGAGAGGTGAGTCATGGGGTGTAGGAAGATGGTATTCTGTTCCAGGATGTGTTGGTGAAGGTTGTGTGGGTAAGGATTGAGTAGGTGAGGGTTGAGAAGGTGATGGTTGAGGTGAAGGTGAAGGTGTAGGGGAAGGTGAAGATGTAATTCTAGAAGGTGAAGGTGAGGGTTCAGTATCATCTAACATAGTGGGAAATAGAGCAACCTCCTGGCCTGAGAATCCCTTAGTAGGCCTCTTCATATTGCTAAACACCTTCATGGTTAGAGAGGGAACAAGATAGGTTCTAGTATGTTGTTGAAACTGGTTTTTCTGCATATCTAGGCATATCTGTATAAACCTAGGGTACATCAAAAACTTATGGGGACTAGTGATATTAGACACCATGTGCTCAAAGATCATCCTAGAAAAATTAAACTTTCTATTTTTTTTTTTGTAGCTAAACAAATGTCAGCTAGCTTGAATATTACTTACTAAACTGCTTCCTAAGCCGTCTTCTTTGGGCTTAAACACATGAAGAATATTATGACATTATGAAACCTCCATTGAGGTGAAAATGCACCTTTTTGAAAGGTTAACTTATCTGAGTCGGTATGATATCCCATAAGCGCCAGTTGTTCAAAGATCTCTGTAGTTGGAATAGAGGTAAGACCATCATGATCATCCAACTTGAGATGTCGCCGTAAAGAACCTTCAGTGATTGAAAGTGAGTGTCCATCAATAGTAGCATTAATCTTTACGCCGCCATTATCATCAGTTAAAGTCTCAGCAGTCCTCCAAAATTGTCTTATAAAGGAGACACACACCTCTTGGCTTCTTAGTTAAGTGCATAGCAAATAGGACTTTCGTTTTAGGTTAATTTTTGATCTGATGGAAACCTTGCACTTCCAGTAGATTTTTACAGGAATTGCTACCATGTTATGCTTTCACAGAAATCCAAACACGTTCATGATTTAAAAGTTATGTGAATTGAGTTGGGATATGATTCGCTGTAAGTAAGTAAGAGGGCTGGAGAAAGTTAATTGCAATTTAATAGAGAAAACAGAGAGATATTTGTTGACCAATAATAATAAAGTTGAAGTTTTCGTGAATAAATAAAATGAATATATAGTAGATGCACGAAAGTCCAATTGGTCAAACCCCTATTCCATAGGTATTTGGCGGAAATATCTCAACGGCTCTATTAATAAATAAAAATTTTGTTAGGCCCAACAGTATAACGGCTCATTCTCATTCAAGCAGGTTATTTAATTTGTTCCTAGAGGACTTAAAATATGCCTAGCAGTATTAACTTCTCCACCCATAAGCAGTACAAACTCCAAAAGTTTGTATGACTAAAAGCAACTCTTCACACAATCTCTCTTTTTGTTTTTAGGCTCACACTTTCATCTCTTAATTCTTTTTGGCTCACTTTTCACTCTGTCTATTTTTCACACAACTCTCTTTCTGTTTTTGATCTCACTAATTCTCTCTGTTGTTTTAGCTCACAAATTCACACAAAGTGTTTTTTTGGACAAACTTACAGCATATAAACGGATGTGAGAAGTCTTTCCAATAGCCGTTTGCTTTGGAATAGCCATTGCTTCATTTAGAAAAACATGGTGCAATGATAACAATTAGTTGTTGGTAGTAAACTACCAAACTATAACCGAATTTGAGAAGTCCTTTACCAGTAGCCGTTTGCTCTTGGAATAGCCAATGCTTCTTGTAAAAAACATGGATGCAGTGAGGACCATAAAGCTTTGAGTAAAACTATCAACTTCAACGGTTTTGGGAAGTCTTTACCAATAGCCGTTTGCTTGGGACTAGTCAATTCTTGATGTCTTATTAGACATGGGATGTATTGAGGACTCATTTGTTGTATGGTGTAACAACCCACACTCTAAGAATAGCCAACATGTTTCCTCCCCTCAAATAATACATGATGGAGTAACCAATTTGACACCTCATTGTTTATCCTGAAAAGGTTAGCTTAAGACCAAGAAAAACAGAATCCAAACATTTTTCTTGAGTAACAGTATTAAGTGTTATTCACAGGATTAACAAGGATAATAGGAAATAACTAGCGAGAGTCGCAGTACTAATTATAAGTAACAGTTTTAACAAACAGTTTTAAATATAACTAGCAGTACTAATTATAAGTAACAGTTTTAACAAACAGTTTTAAATATAACTAGCAGTACTAATTATAAGTAACAGTTTTAACAAACAGTTTTAAATATAACTAGCAGTACTAATTAGACCTAGCAGTATTAATTGACAAATAACTAACAGTACTAACATGTAACAAACTTTACAAAACAAACAAGAGATTGGGCCTTAGGGATTGAGCATTCCAATACTTGAAACCAAGTACTGAAATCTACCAGCATCAAAACCTTTTGTAAGAAGATCAGCTACATTAAGTGAGGTCAATTTTTGCCATTTGAATCATCTTTTTAAGTTTTACAATTCTTATAAAAAGTGATGCCATGTAATCTCTATATGTTTTGTTTGTTTTAGAGTGTTGAACAGGATTTTCTAAGTGTACAATAGTACTGGTATTGTCAATGTAAATAACAGTGTTCATAAAATTGTACCCATAATCAAGCAATTGGTTTTGGATCCAGAGAACTTGTCCACAGCAACTTGCAGCAGCCACATATTCAGCTTCAGTTGTAGAAGTGGCAACTACAGTTTGTTTCTTGCATTGCCAAGAAATTAACCTATTTCCCAAAAATTGCAACCGCCAAGTGGTTTGACTTCTATTCATGTGGTCAGCTCCAGCATAGTCACTTATCAGTGTAAGCAAACTAACCTCCATTGGAGAAATCCTTAGAAAACCAACGGACCTAGAGTGGTTTGCTTTAAAGTATTAATGATTCTTTTTGGACAGCTAGGGAGATGCGGAAGTTTTTGGGGAAACTTGAAAACTTGCACATGCACAAACTGCATACATGATATTGGTCTAGAAGCTGTTAAGATACATCAATGATCAATAACTACGATATATCAAAGATGCTTCATCAAACATCATCTAGCCATCTGCATCTTTACAAGGGCTTTTCCAAATCTGCTAAGAGTGGAGGCAGACTTAACATCTGTGTAGTTGAACTTTTCTAAAATTTATGTACATATTTATCTGACTGATAACTATGCCTTTCCTTTTTCTGTTGACATGCTAATCACAAAAAAGAAGGTGAGTTCTCCCAAGATCATCTGAAACATTATCCTTCATTAAGCTTATCAAACACTCTAAACATAGCTCCCTTCTTTGGTAGATCCAAAATGATGTCATCTACATAATTTGAAACAAGCATATATGCCTCTTTTGACTTCTTGATGAACAAAGTTTGAATTCAATCTGTCCTCTTTGAAATACCATTGCTCCAAGATAAGTGGCCAAAGTGTCCCTACCAAGCTCTAGGTTGCTTGATGAAGTCCATATAGTGCTTTCAACAAACTTTATAAACTTATCAGGCTACTGGTCAGGATCATTCAAAAATGGAGGTTGTACATTACATACCACCTCCTCTTCAATTTGACCATATAGAAAAGCACTTTTGACATCCATTTGGTAGACAGTAAAGCCCATATAAGAAGCATAAGCCAAAAATATTCTTATGGCTTCTATTCTAGCTGGAGCAAAAACTTCATTCTCGTTCAAGACCGTCTTATTGGTATGGCCCTTGGGCAAAAAAAAAAATAAAAAAAAAAATAAAAAAGTACTTCCCTGTTTGTTCCCGGACAACAATTTTTTTTTTTTCCCCCCTTTTCATCTTTTTTGTTTCTGTGACCTACTTATGGTTCCAATAGCCCTATGAACTTTAGGCACAGTCTACAAGTACCATACATTTTGTAGTTTGAACTGTAGAAGTTCCTCTTGCATTGCTTCTACCCATGCAGGATCATTAAGAGCTTTAGAAACTCTCTTTGGTTCTTCTTGAGATAAAGAAAAAGCAAATTGACCATTTGTTGTAGTCTGGGGAGTCTTTCCTTCATAAATGGCACCAAAGGAATCCTAGTTCAGAGTAAGAAGTTGTCATCCTTCTTGTTTGAACAGAAGACTGCACATCACCAATCACATGATCCAATTGGATGATCCTTGTGAATTCTTGTATGAGGAGTAGAAGAAACTGCATAAGATGGTGAAAGGTTCCCCAAATCAATGCCTTGGTCCTCCTCTTGTGTGTCTTCAGTTGTAGGAATTGGTCCCATCAAGCTTTAGAAGTAGAGCAAGTTAGTATTAACACCTAGGCACAGCAGTTGTAACTAAGAGTCTCTACTACCAGTAGTATTAACTTGTGGGATTGGCAGTATTAATTGTATGATCAATCAATACCTTTATCCTGAAACTGCTATCATATTGAGTCCCATTCGTGATCTTGTATTTGTGCATCAGCAAACATATTTGAGTGAAGCACTATTCAAAGTATGAAGCATCCTTCCAAATTGGCATGATAATACAATCTTGATCTGTGAGAGGATGTGCTGGACTCTGAAAACTTCTGTATTCCAGCAGACACATTTAGAAAGTCCCTGCAACCACTGGCACATAATTAATAGATTGGGGTTAGAGAATCAAGATCAAACAGACATTTGGACCATTTCCCTTCATAACATAGGTTTTCTCTAAGAACCCAAACATGCAAGTTTTCTTGTACTTTCTGGTTCTAATGGTTGTATACCCTAAAAGCTTTGTACTTAAGGAATACCCAAACAAAGAAACCTTCATCACTTTTTCATCAAAATTGCACAACTTATATAATGTATTTATGAATTGTAACATGACATCCAAATGGTTTCATGAAGCCTATAGTCTGGTTTAATACCCCTTAAAGAGTTATAGGAGTCCTTGTTATGAGGTTTGACTTACTAAGATCCCTTTATTTTGTAATTAACAAAGCTAGTAGAAACAAAACTTATGCCCAAAATGTTGTAGGTAACTTAGAGTACAACAGCTAACATTGTTCTAGCAGCCTCTAATAATGAGTCCTATTATTTCTTTCAGCTTACCATTTTGTTGAGGGGTCCTTGCTACTACGATTTTCTCTTTGATACCTTTTTCTTTACAGAACTATCCATCCTGGTTTTCAAGTTCTGTCACTTTGTCATTCTGATTATTTTGCCTTCTTATCCACTAGATTTTCTTCTCTTTGATAAAAGTTTTTAAGGTCTCACTAGTTTTCATCCTTAGTTCTTTAAAGAAACCCATAAAACGATAGAATATAATCATCAGTAACTACCAAGCAGTATTTTTTATGGCATTTAAACTACTAACAAAAGTTGGACCAAAAAGATCATGTGTAGCATAACACAATGGCTTCTGGTAATGGGACTTAAGGCCTTGGTCTTACAGAGGCTCTGATGTTGTTGCCTTTAGACAGGCAACACAAGTCTGGTCATTCTCAAATCTTTTTAAAGGTTAATCTATTACATGATTTTCTTTGACAAGTTTATTGTATTTTTAAATTGCCAAGACCAAGCCTCTATGCCATAACATTGTTTTCTCAGATGTAGCACTTTGCAACTAGACAAGTTAAAACCATATATAGGAACTATGTCTCTTTTATCAAAACTGTTACAGTTATTTGTCTAGGAATTTTAAGGAGTAATTTGAGCTTCATCAGGTAACTTAAAATTTGGAGACAGGACAAGACATTCAGAGTCAGTAAGAGAACATAGTTCGTTTTGTCACACATTTGTTGAGGGTGCACTAAAAAGGTTGAACTTCAGACCTCTTTGACGAAGTATAATCTTAAAAATCAATTTGTCAGTTTAATTGTACCTTTACCAGTGATTCTTCCTCCATTTGCTCTTCCCACCAAAAGTACAAAACTCATTAAGTCTTTGAACATATGAAAGATGCGGCTATGTTGCCAGACCATGTGCCTCCTTGATCCATCCCTTATCCACAAATCCTTTATCATTTAGACTGTGAATTTGCTCTGCAACAAAACTTAGAAGTTAGTTATCTTTTAGGACCCAGGCCATTACTGACTTGGATCTTTGCTTCGGGCATCAATGTAATTAAATTTGTTAAAGGACTAGTGATGCACATAGGGGTTTGATAGGTCTCCAAACCCAACATGCTGAGGGCTTAACAGCATTAAATCCCCTTGCCTTGACAGTATTAACATTGGCCTAACAGTATTATAGTTAGTCTACCTAGTATTAATTATTTTGAATATTAGACATTTTGCTTAATGGTTGTATTCTTGTAAAAGGGCCTTTGAACAGTTAATTGTGCTTTATTTTGAAAGTGTGACTTTGGTCTAGCACAAGAAACTGTTGATTTTGGGTGAGCAGTATAATAAGGCCTAACAGTTTTAACAGACCTAGCAGTACTAAAAGGTCTGGCACAGACCTAACAGTACTAAGAGGCTTTGCATTTTTGACAGTTTTCAGGCCAGTCTTCATTAAGACTGCTCTTGGAAAACCATTTGTTTGTAAGCATTAGGGACTATTGATTGGATGTGATCAAAACTACCACAAATAAAGCATGCCTTGTTATTAAAAACAAAGTTACATCCTAATTGATTAGATTTCTGACCATTCCAACTCCTTTGATTCCCCCTAGGTCTCTGTGACCTATACATCTCTGCATACCTAACAGACCTTCTACTTGGTTTTACAGTTTTAACTGACTCTTTCTTAGTGTGTTCGGCACGTCGCAGTTTTCTTTCTTCCTTATGGATATACTAACTTCTTCCTAATCATCTGACACCCATCTTCAATATTGTTTTTTGAGCATCTATTCATTTTCCCTAGCCTTTTTAGGTTCTTCTACCCTAACATGATTAGCAGGATGGAAAAACTTTTCTTTCCTATTTTGTCTACCTTGAGTGGAGACACAACAGAGCTAGTTTCAGTAACAGACTTGGGTTGTTGTGTTAAAGAGTCATCAGTATTCTCCTTAGAATTATTTGACTCTTTATCACAAACAGTGGTTGGCTTTAAACTTGAATCCCTAGGACCATACTCATTTTAACATTCAGGTTGTTTTGAATTCTCTAGGACCTGAATAAGAAGACTAAGGTGGTGGTCTGTTGAGAATTACGGTATGAGGTGAGGGGACAGCTTATATTAACCAAAACCCTTTTGCTCTTGCTAACAAATATCTAAGTTCTTAGATGATTTTTCAACTTTGCTAGCTTGTATTTCCAAACCCCTTTTTTTCTTCCTTACTTCTTCAAGTTCAGTCTTAATAAATCCAATTAGTAATCATTACGGACCTACACTTCTTTTCCGCAGAGCAATCTTCTTCAGAGGAAAACAGGACTTCAGATTCTTTATATTTAACTACTTGTGCTTCTAAAATTGACAGACCTCTTTTATATGTAGCTGTTTTAAAAGCAGTATCATCTAATTTAACTAGTAAATCATCATACTGTTTTTTAAGTGCTCATAAATTTTGCAAACAAGATTTAGAGCAAGATTTATCATTTGATACCTCAGAATCTGTGAATGCCATGAGAGCCATGTTTGCTTGAATTTCATCCTCTGCCATGTCACTCCAATCAAAACCAGCACCATCTATAGCACACATTGCCTTTTCAGAAGCATCTTCAATCCTTACTGCCTTTGATGAGCTTCCTTGATTCCAATTTCTGTTGTCTTTACTTCTTGGTGCTCTGCATTCTCTGGCAAAATGTCCCATTTTATGACAGTTGAAACATTCTACTTTGGATTTATCATATCCAGCAGTACTGCTTCCATCAATGATGATCTTCCTTCCAGTTCTCTGATAGAACTTTCTTGCCCTCATGCTCAGCAGTGCCATATTCCACTTTAGATCCATTTCTTCCAAATCATCATCATGAATTTGCTCAAGATCTTCATGAACTAGCTGAGACCCTTGTGGTTGAGTGGACAAAAAGGCATAAACTGTGGCATCACTGAAACTAGCAGTACTAGTTTCAGTACTAGCAGTATTAACTTTGGTGTTGCCAGTACTAACTCCAGTGTTAACAGTATTAATAGTATTAGTACTGCTTGGACTGGAAGTGGTTAGAAATGCCAAGTTCTTATCATCATTATTAGCAGCAACAGTTCTCTTAACCTTTTGTTCAACAATTTTAAAATTGTTGTACAAATCATCCAAAAACCATAGTTTCTCAAGTCGGGTTTGTTCATCAGGCTACCACATGTGTATCCCATCAGAAGGTTAGCGTCTCAAGAAACTTATCTTTAGATCTTTGTAGGAGTTTCTTACACCAAGAATTGCAATCTACTAACAAAGCTTTGAAGCCTATGTTAAAAAAATAGAGTCAAAGATTCTATGCTTGTAGCATTAAAGTTTCTCATATTGTTGCTTCAGTTCATGCCTTCGGTGTCTTCTTTGTTGCATGTATTCCTCCAAAGCGAAGCTTTAATAGCAATAAATAGATTGGAGCATCAACATACTGGTTAAAGGTAAGCTGATGTTCATTTGGGAGTGCCATGAGGAGAAGACTTCTGGCTTTGACATTATATTCTTGCCAAATCTTTTCTTCAGGGTAGATGGCACAGTTATTTCATTGCTATTGAATGGACCTGATTTGTGTTGTCAAAAGGAATAGGTACCATAAGAATTCACATTTTCTATTACATCCATAATGAATATCTTGGATCTGAAAATATTGCTTGATTCTGATTTCCCACATCTCATACTCTCCTAGTTTGAGCATGGGAAGCTTTGCCAACGCATTGTTTTGAGAATTTTCTAACTTCATTTTCCCTAGATCAAAGTTTCTCAAAGCACAGGCTCTGATACACCTTGTTGAATCCCACGCCTGATGGATTTCTTTATGATATAAAGAGGTTGTTACTTGGAATGATCCTAACTAACAAGATTGAGACTTTGTATGTATACCAAAGTGTATGCGGAATCTACACTTTGATACTCTAGAGAAGTTAATTAATGGAACAGTAATGACAAGAACAAACAATGAACACAAAACACACTGCTTCAATATTATTGAAATAATACGAGTACTCTTGAAGTACTGGGGTTACAAACCTTGAAGCTATTACAAATTGTTTCTAAGTGTATCTCTAAAGGATCTACTTTGCACTACACTTGGGATCTCCTTTTATAGAAATACAAGGAGCCCTTTACAAATATATCTGCCTATCTATTAGGATCAGTTACAATTCAAAACTAAACATCCCAAAATATTCTCCATGCATTCTTATCTTCAGTTCATCATCTTTGACCATTTAGCAGTACTAACTCCTTCTACTAGCAGTATTAAGTAACCTTGGCAGTACTAACTTTGTACTGGCAGTACTAACTCCTTTAGTACTGTTGGCAGTATTAAGTCATATGAAGATTTATTCCTAACATGAACGTTAGGGAAATATTATCTAGATTTATTATGATCGTGATGTAGTGAAATTTTACACTTTTATTTGTTTTAGTTTATGTTTATGTTAAAAAAATACAAAAATACAAAAAAATGTAAGAGAAAAAAAATAGGATTGTGAGATAATTTCGTCTAAACTTAACCCATTTTATTTCTTATGAGATGATCGATTATTCGTTGGTACGTTTTATAAACCATCGGTGTAAAGTTTTGTTGTATATTATTTAAAGTTGGCCGCAAAATTAACCAACTGTGTATTTTTTTTGTATCAAGTGGTAGATATCGCCACTATTGTTGTACTATATTATGGATGATCGGGAGTTGGTTGTTACGGGAACACCAACTAGGTTGTTTTTATGGATCGTTAAGGATGATGATTAAGACATTTTTGAGTCTGATTCGTGTCTACCAAACAAAGCGTGAGTTTCCGTGTTAAAGCGTGAGTTAGTCAGTGATTTGTGTCTTTTTCAAGGTTGTGGTTGGGAAAGTAGCTAGCAACATTTTTTTATTGGTTGGACTTAATCTATCTGTTTTGTTATTTTATTTTACACCAATTATAAATATTTCCCATGCCTAATCCCTACCCTATATCATTCTTCATCCTGACCTTTGGTTTGCTCGAATGAGGGAGTGAGCAATCACATATGTCTCATTCATGGATTTGAATGTGTATGTGTGGTTTTGTCGCCCTTGTTGGTGTAATACTGTTGGTAAATATTACTTAATCCTATTATTTAGCTTATTCGAGTTAGGGAGTGAGCAATCACAAGTGTCGCGGTCATGGATTTGGGCGTGCATTTGTGGTTTTGTCGCCTTTTTTGGAATATTGGTATCGATAGAGATTAAAAAGAATGATCAACCCTAAAGCCTTATCATATTCACCCAATTTAACTTTTTAGACTGATTACTCCTTAGCTTTAGTAGTGGAGATGTGTATCCTTGCCAAGCTTATGATAGAATACTTGTCACGACCGAGCAATTGAGCGAACTACTAAATGTTACCACATAGATTAGTTGAGTGATTTCGTTTCCTATTTAGTGAGGTGTTTGGTTGTGCGCTAGTAATTGAATAAAAATAGCTTAAAGGAAAAATCCTAGACATTCGTTTGGGATACATTTTCATAAGTTAATTCTAAAGTCTACTTGAGGACAAGTAGGATTCAAGTGGGGGGATATTTGATGACATCAAATAACGTCACATTATTAGCATCATCTATCCCATTTATATTGCTCGTTTTGTATTGTTTTATATAATATTTGATACTTAATCGCTTATTTGTGTAAATCTCAGTTATTATCAAGCATTTGGCGAAAGATGGAGAAAAGAGCGTGTTTTGGATCATAAATGAAGAAGTTCGAGAAAGTCTACTAAATCTGAAAAATACAACGTATCATTCTAGACGGATACGTTACTTCCCAAGACTTAGACAAGATCAAGACCATTGCCTGACTTTGAAGAATGCGTCGTATCCACATCAGCAGATACGCCGTATAAGATACTTTGGTCAACATTCTGAACAAGCACGATTTCCATCCTATGCGCCGTATCCAGAAGCTCCTATACGCCGTATTCAGTGGCGATCAATTAATATTCCATAATATAATAATCGTGGAGCCCACTCCAAGTTACCCCTAATACGCCGTATCGGATCCCTCCAATACGGCGTATCGACCTATTTTTAGAGCCTATAAATAGAAAACCTAAAAGTCAGTTTTCAGTATGCAAGGACCACCAAGTATGATCTACAGACGATTTTAGAAGCCAAGAAGGTCCTGCAAGTGCCTCAAGTCAATAGGAAAACTCTTGTAATCTCTATACTCCGCTATAAGCGTTCAGTTAGCATAACGTTGGTTCATATTAATCGTTCGTCTATGATACTGTGTATTGTTATAATGACTATGGGCTAATACCTTTAGGTATTAGCCATGTTTATGATAATTTAATGTTTGGTTTTGTTTATATTGATTGTTTACTTATTCGTTGCATGCTGATTATGTTTATCACTTCATATCTGTTTATGTTTTATTTGTCATTCAACTGGATCTAGGATTGCGTGCGTGAACAAGATTTTGGGATAAATATTACGTATAGCTTATCTATGTGACTCTAGAATAATAAGACTACAAATTAATGCCCCTGTTCTTCCATTGGTTAAGTGAATAAGTAGACTAAGTGGTGACTTAGAATTACACATAACGTTCTATTTTCCTTGGGTAAGTGTTTGGACCGTGGACTACCAGCATAT
>BQNB010036408.1:0-27510 GCA_026074375.1 Tanacetum coccineum | reverse complement strand
AATTAACTAAAATAAACTTTTTCTAAAAATTAACACTAAAATTCTATTTTTATTTTTCAAAAATACTAGAATGAAAAAGAAAATTATTACAAAAAGAATTAGAATTTTCCAACTAATTTTCTATTTTCTATGATTTATTTAAGAAAAAGAAATTGCTAAAATCTATTTTAATTCCTAGAAAATACAAATTTTACTGGAAAAATAAAGAAAAATGGTTTTTTAACTACTACAAAGGTGCAGAAATTTAATGGAACAAAAATGCCCAATTTTTATAAAGCAATTGAACTCTAATTTTACCTATTAAAGTATAAACCCTAATTTTTTAAAACTAATTCTAAAAATATTAAACCTATTTTATTAATCCCAAAAGACAGGGTAGAAAATGAAACAATAGAAAGTAAAGGGTAGGCGGGGTAATTAACTCGAATTTACACTACAATGAAAATAGTACACCCTTAACTATTGAAAATGTACCAAACAGACCCTACGATTTGCTTATTATTGGCTTATCTAAAAAATGAGAATTAGCAAAAACTTAAAACAGCAAAGTTGGACTAGAGCTTATATACTACAACTTTAACAAAAGCACTATGAACTTTTAACAACTGAATAAGCTAGAAAATTAGCTTCTAATACTGTCTCACAGAAACTTATGTTTTTCTTTTAAAATTCTAACTTTTCTAGTATTTGGCTTATATCTAGCTTAATACTTGATGAAACTGAAATCCAAAACAAGCTAAATGAAGCTTAAGATATGTACTAGGGATATCTAAAAAGAAATAAACTAAAAGGAAACAAGATTAACTAGAAATTTGATCTTGAAAAGCTAAAGGTCAGCTTAATCACTGATATTAAGCTATACCTAATAAGCTAACTAGCTTATTACTAATTCCTAGAAACTAATTTTTTTTTGAAATAAGCTGAACTATGAATATTGAGTCAACCTAGATAAAAGGTTTTTGAAATTGATAACTAGAAAATAGAAAATCAAAAGAAATAAGCCAGTGATCTAAGTTGCTGTTACTGCCACTTTTGCAGGATCATAAAAGCTAACCTAAAGCTTAAAAATGAAACTCAAATGATTATCTATATTAAGATAATGGCGTACTATTAAGGTGCTTAAAACTAAGTTCTTAATACCTTCATACAAGTTCTAAAAATTAACTAGAAAAATGATGAGCATTAGCAGTATTAACTAAGTTAATACTGCTATTGCTGATATAGTTGGTAAACTTTTAAGTGCAGGCCTAAATTTCTAGTTTAGAACCTGTGAACTCACTATCTAAATGATACTAAACCTGTATTAACCACAATTGAACTCTAAAGTGCTTTTGAAAAACTTGACACTAAATCTAATTGAACTAAAAACTGCCCTGGTGCTGGCAAGATCTTCTTAAGCTCTAAACTTGGAGAATCTACAAACTAATTTTTAAAACCTATTTAAAACTTGACAATATCACTTAATACAACTGACTTATGTAAATTTACCTACTAAATTTGACTTTAAGAGTCAACAACTCCTAAATCCAAACACTACTTAACAATTCTGTCCCCACTAATATTTCACTTAAAATCTATTTTAAAACTAGAACTGTTAAAACCTTATATCTACTCAAACTTAAACTCACCTACTTAAGCAAGTTTAGCACTAAAAACTAAAGCTTATTAAGAGGAATAAGCTAGTTACTCAGCTAGCTTATTCTACTAATAATGACGGAATTAAAAGCAATAAGTACTTAATGGATTTTAGCTACAACAGATTAAAGACATTTTAATATCTAAACTAACTAAGCAATATTTGAACAAGATTAAGCACAAGAATACAAAAAGAATAAGCTACATGAATTAAGCTATAAATGCTAAAATGAAATATAGAGTATGAAACCTGAAATTTATGTAGTCTCAGAACTAGCCACTCTTTCTGAGTGAGTGGCTTAAGATTCAATATCCTAATGGCACCTTGCCTCTAGACCATTAAGCTATAAGCTCAATAAGCTCAAAATTGCTTATTACTCCATAAGCTTCCAAAATTGAACTCAATTGAACATTTTTGAACTAAAGTAGACAAAATCAATGTTTAGAAAGCTTCTAACAATATTTGAACAACTTTTGAACTTAAGAAAACAAAATAAGCTACAATGAGCTTATTACAAGCTTATTAGCTAAAACTAGCTTATTACTTGGAAACTTTAAAACAAACACAACTCAACTAGTTTTTATTGCTTAAGAACAAAGAGTATAAGAAATGAAACAAAGAGTACAATTGAATTGAAAACTGTAAAAGCTTAATTTCGAAAAGTGAATAGTACACGTGAGCTAAAAAGGAAAAATTACAAAGAAAACTGAAAAATTAACACACACTAACTAACTCTCTTAAAACTGAAATACAAGCTCTTATTTATAGCTGAGGATGAAGAGAAGATGAGAGCTTCTTCAATCCAAGCCCTTGGATCTTTTCTTTTGAAGAAATAATCTTGGCCGTTGGATGATATGGATGATGTGTTCGCACCAATTGGAGGCTGCCACGTCATAAGAATGACGTGGAGATGGTAAAATACGAGGTAGGGTTGTGGTTAAGCAAGACGGGAAAGAGTTTGGGAAGTTGGGTTATATTCGAGTTTTGGCACGAAAAGTTGTTATAGGTGGTTAGGGAGAAACGTACCCCGCGTTTTGTGTTTGAATGTTTGGAGAATTGCATAAGTGGTCCTTGTGTTTCTCTTTGAAAAGTGTAGTGTTAAAAGTAACTTTGAGAGTTGACACTTCTGGCCCTTGTAGTTTTCAAAACAAGAATTGGGCTTTGGTATTGGGCTCATTTTTGGGCTTTTGTTATCCAAATGGTGTAGAAAGGCCCAAAGGGTAATTTAGTCTTTTTATCTTCCATTGTAAGGGCAAAGTGGTCTTTTTCCTTCAAACTTTTGTCCTTTTCTTTACCACGGTCTTGATCCGGCTTTTGATATTGGCTTCAAATCTTTCTCTTGATCACTTGTCTCTTCATTTCTTGTCGGTTTTGGCTCGTTTTTGCTCTTTTTGACTTTATATCTTTCCTGACCATTAGACACAACGCACATATTTTCATCTTTAGACATATTTTTGGACTATTTATTGGGCGCGAAATGACGGGGTATTTTTTATATACAATTTAACACTTCTACCCCTTTTCTTTCCGTCGCATCAGCTCCTCATTCTCGGCTTTTCTCCCAGAAACAACCTTTATTCCTTCAATATATTTTGATCTGTTGTGTTATTGGGTGTATCTGAAGGAGAAAAAGGATAGGTGTGTGGATATTTTTGTTTTTGTGTCTTTATGTTTAAACACGTATCCCATTACGTGTATCAGGCGGGTATGGATAGCAGTAAATTGCCTAAGGGCTAGGCGGGTCGGGGGAGGGTTGGAGTCAGCATTTTAATGCACCGGTCTTTTCTTGTTGTTCGCTTTAATTATAATGATTGCTTAAATAAGATTAGTATCAAGAGTTACCAACATTTCTCTACAACTGTTTAAAACATATAGCCTATTTTGATTTTTAGAAGTCTTTAAAATTTAAGTAAAAAGATTACTATTGAGAAAAGTTCATGATACAGCTAATATTATAAGCTTGTCAAAAAAAAACGGGCATTTAAATGTATGTGTAACCCTCCAATCGATTTAAAAATTATAAATCCTACATTAAAAAAAAAAATAACATTAAGCCCTTTAAAAAAATGGTCCAAGTTAAAGCCTCTATCCCTCAATGTTTGATCTAACAATTAAAGGTGCTGAAAATCAGAATGGTTGTTCAATGATACGCTTGTGTAATGACAGGCTAACTTTTGTACACGGTAAATGGTATAGTGTCTATCATGTGTAAAATGGTAACGTTTAAGGTTGGATACTGCTTGTTAGAAAGGTACAGTTGTAACCATACCTATAATAACAGGAGATAGATACCGCAAATAATAATCTTGTTTACTGGGAAACAGGGGGATACCTCTATCCGGAATACTATATTATCACGATATGGGAGGGGGGGGGGTTGTCGAGGGGTGGGAGGGGGGGTGGTGGGTGGGGGTAGTGACGGGGGAGGGGGACGTAGGGGAGTCTTCGTGGTTTGGTGTGGTTGTGGGGGAGGTGGGGCTTGGGGGGGGGGGGGTGGGTAGGTGGGGAAGGTTACTTGGGTGGGTGTACGGGGGGTTGTGGGGTGACTTGGATTTTTGAGGTGGGGGGTTAGCGGGAGGGGGTGGTGGGGGGGTGGGGACGAGCGGTGGGTAGTGTGTTTGTGGGGTGGGTTGTGGGGGGATGGTGGGTCTGTGGGGGGGTGGGGTATCATGGGAGGGGGGGGGGGGGCGGAGGGGGGGGTGGGGGTGGGTGTTGGGGGGTGTGATGTGGGGGTGGGGTGGAGCTGGTGGTGGATCGCAAATGTGTGGTGGGGTGGTGGTGTGGTTGGGGGTAGGGGTTGCCGTGGGGTGTGAGCGTGGGTGGTGGGTGGTGGGGGAGTGTTCGCGGGTTTGTGAGCGCGGGGGGGGGCGGGGGGGTGGATATGGGCGGTGTTGTGAGATGGGGGGTACGAGGGTGGTGTGGGGGTGGGGGGTGGGTAGAGTGGGTAGTGTGTGGGGGTGGGGGGGGGGGGGGGGGGGTGGCGGGTTTGGTTGGGGGGTTGGGTATAGGGTGGGTAGGGGAGGTAGGGGGGGGGGTGGGGGTGGGGGTGGGGCGGTAGGGGTGGGGGTGGGAGGGGTGGGGGGCGGATGTGGGTGGTCGGGGGGGGGGGGTATGGGGGCGGTGGGGGGGTTCGAGATGAGATAGGGGGGTGGGGGTATCTGTTGTGGGGGGGTTGTGTGAGACGGGGGGGCGCGGGGGGGGTGTGGGGGGTGCGGGGTGGGTGGGGGTGGGTGGTAGTGCTGGGGGGGATGGGCGTGCGAGATGGGTCGGGTGGGGGGGGTTGGGTGTGGGTGGAGGGTGTGGGTGGTGTGTGGTTGAGCAGAGTAGGGTAGGGTAGGGAGTGGGTGGAGGAAGGTTTGGGAGGGGAGGTTCGGCGGGGGGTAGGGGGGAATGGGGGTGAGGTGGGGGGTGGGTGGAAGTCTGGGGGAGGTGGGGTGGGGGGGCGGGGGGATGGGGGAGGGGGTGGGTGGGGGGTGTGTGTGGGGTGTGGGGTGGGGGGTGGGGTGGGGGTCGGGTGGGGGGGGGGGGCATTGGGTGCGGGGGGGTTGGGGGTAGTGGGGTGCGCGGGTAGGGGAGGGGTGCAGGGGGGGTGGGGTGTGGGGTGGGGTGGGAGGGGGGTGGGTTGAGAGGGTGGGGGGGTGGGTGATGTTGGTGGGGGGGCAGGATGGAGGCGGGGCGTGCGTGTGGGCGGGGAGTGGGGCGTAGGGGGTGGCGTTTAGGGGTGGGTGGGGGCGCGGGTAGGGGCGTGCGTGGTGGGTGTGGGTGAGTGTGGGGGGGGGGTGGGCGTGGGTGGATTTGGTTTGGGGGGTTTGTTAGGGTGGGAGGTGGGGGTAAGGGGGTTGTTGGGTCGGTGGGGGGTGTAGGGGGGGCGTTGGGGTGGGGAAGGGTTGAGGGGGCGTGTGGGTGGGGGGGGGGATGGGGGGTGGGTGGGTTTGGGTAGGGGTGTTGGGGGGGGTGGGAGTGGGGGGGGCGAGGGTGCGTGTGTTGTGGGGGGGGGGGTGCGAGGGAGGGAGCGGGTGGGGTGTGGTTGGCGGGGTGGAGTGGGGGGGGGTGGGGGGTGTGGTGAGGGGGGGGGGGGGGATGCGGTGGTGTGGTGGGGGGGGGAGTGGTGGGTTGGAGGGGGTGGGGGGGGTGGGGGGGGCTGGGGTGATAGGTTTATTGGCGAAGGATGGGTAGTTAGACGGGGTGGTGGTTGCGGTGGGTTGGGGGGGGGATGGTTGGGGGGGTGTTGTTGTGGGGTGTGAGGGGGAGGGGGGGGATGTGTGGGGGTGGGGGGTGTGTGGGTTGGGGTGTGTTGTGGATGTGAGGGAGGAGTAGAGGGGGGGGAGGATGTGATGGTGGGGGGGGGGTTGGTGGGGTGGGTGTGTGGGTTTGGGGGGGTGGCGGGGTCGTGACGGAGTGTGTGGGGGGGGGTGGGTTGGTTTTGTGAGGTGGGGTGGGGGAGAAGGTTGTAGGCTGGGGTGTGGGGTGGGTGGGGGGGGTTGGGGGGTGGTGATGGTGGTGGGGGGTTGGGTTGTGTGTGTGGTTGAGGGGCGTTCTGGTTGGTGGATTTTTTGTTTGGTGTCTTTATGTTTTAGCACGTATCCCATTACGTGTATCAGGCCGGGTATGGATCACGCATTAAATGCAATCGGGCTAGGCGGGTTGGGCGACGGGTTGAGTCACGCATTAAATGCACCCGACATTTAGCCATTCTATTTTTAGAAGTCTTAAAATTTAAGTAAAAAAGATTACTTGTTTGGGAAAGTTCATGCATACAGCCAACATTATAAGCCTTTCAAAAAAATGGGCCATTTAAAGCCTGCTAACCCTCCAATCAATTTCACAATTATAAATCCTCACATTTAAAAAAAAACTAACATTAAAAGCCTTTTAAAAAAGGCCCATTTAAAGCCTCCTAACCCTCCAATGTTGATATACACAATAAAAATGTGCTGAAAATCAGGAATGTTGTTCACCATATACGTTTTTTAATACAGTCAACTTGTAACTGCTAACATTGATATTGTCTTCAATTTAGTCAAATTGTAACCGCTGACAGTGATACAACTTATTGTAAAAGCTAACATTGTAACATCCCATAATAACAGGGATATAAAACCTCAAACAAAACACAAAAACACATGCAAACCATTTAACCACACACCTCTAAACAAAAAACACGCAAGTTATACGAAACACAACAACCGCCACCACCATAAACCCCTTTCTCTCACTAACAACACACCCACTTCCGCCACCACCGTCGTTACCGTTTGCTGACCACCACAATCATTGGGTTTTATAGGTGGTTTGGTGGGCTAGGTGGTTTCGGTTGGTTTTGGTGGTTTCGGTTTGTTTTTAATGGGATTTTTGTTGCGGGGCTACAATGGTTTTGGTTATTTCGTTTGCCTATTGTGGTTTAGATCTTCGGAGACAAACATATACACCTTTATAGCGACGGGTCGATAGTAATAGAAGGATAAAATGAGAGATGAGAGGTGTGTAACATGCGAATATGTGATGGTTGTTGTCGAGACTTTGCTTTTGAATATGTTCATGTGATGAATTGACGTAAGGGCCAATTTACGCTCACAACCTATGTTGATTGTCGCTGCCACGCCGCCACCATCAGTCACAACTATGATGGGTACTCTGCTATCTTTAATTTATATCTTTAAATATGCTACTCTTTTTAATTTGAACCTTATGTTTATTTAGATGTGAAATAGTTGCATCAGCATAGTTTATAGTTATTTTAATTAAAATTTGTCATTATTTCATAAAGTTATTGTTAGAAAAAACATATAAATAAACAACGTTTGCTTGTTACCGGGTACCCGCCATCGTATTGCGCGGGTACCCGGTTAGTAAGTCCAAAAGCAAATAAGCAAACAAACACCTTATTTTCCTTTTGGATAACCTGCCCCCTACACTCCTCCGCCCAACCGCCACCACCACTACCTAAATCACTCAATTAGGTTTATCACTTATTGTTGGCAAAGATGAAGGTTAGGTCGATCTCTACTATGCCTTATCTCTCCGAAAGAATTAAACAAACAGGTAAGTACATTTTTATTACTATTTCCTTTTTATAATTAATAATTTTCCTAATCTGTTCCCGCAAACATAGTTTTCTTCAACTTATATAAGCCGAATAGTTTCAAAATAAGCCACAAAATATGATCTTATGAACCAAATAAGCCATAAGCCCCGCTATATAAGCCGAAACAAACACCCCCATATAGTGGTGTTAGTAATAAACATAATGTACTACTCCCTAAGTTTGATACATTTCAGTTTTAATCAGTTGCAAATTGCGTGAATGAGACACATTTGAGCCCTACGAGGGGGTGTTTGTTTCGGCTTATGGCTTATTTGGTTTTAGGCTTATGTTTTATAAGCTCACTTTTTGTCACTTATTTTGAAACTTTTCGGCTTATATAAGTGTAAAATGACATAATAAGCTTTTACAAGCCGAAAAGTTTCAAAATAAGCCATAAAAAGTGAGCTTATGAAACATAAGCCTAAAACCAAATAAGCTATAACTCGGCTTTATAAGCCGAAACAAATTAGTGTTTTTCTTTTCTTCTAAAAAGTGAACATTTTTTGTTTGACATATGAAATCAAGGTATGTGAATGTATTGTATTTGAGTAAAAAATGGAAGCTTTTGTTTAAGGAAGGTGTAAACTTTAAAGTTTTTGCTTCTTAATGATGTCACGTATAGAATAAAGGGTGTATTTGTTTGGTGTTACAGAGAATGAGATTGTTCAAATGTTTCGCTTGTCGACTCCCAGAGAAGATTCAAGAGATTTACAAAAAATGGAAGCTTTGTTTACAAGGAAGGTGTAAAACTTTATTTAAAGTTTTTGCTTCTTAATGATGTCACGTATAGAATAAAGGGTGTATTTGTTTGGTGTTACAGAGAATGAGATTGTTCAAATGTTTCGCTTGTCGACTCCCAGAGAAGATTCAAGAGATTTACCCGACAATAACAAAAGAAGAACACGCGCCTCTGCAAGGACGTTGGACGAGAGGTTTATTAGGATATTAAAGATATTTAAGTGGGGCCCAGATGCAGAAAAGGAGCTAGAAGTACTAAAATTAAGAGTCGATCATCGATTAGTTCGTGAGGTTTTGAATATAGACGTAGACATTAATGTTAAGATGCAGTTTTTTAAATAGGCGGGGAAAAGAAGGCATTTTGAACATGATTCCACTACTTACATGGCGTTAATTTGCTGTTTGGCGGATTCTGGTATGTTTGGGGGCAGATTCATGACAATTTCAACAAAAGTACCAATGGCGTTTCTCGTACCAAGAATATGATAACGGGGAAATGGAATCGGATGCACCCCGATTGTCAAAAGTTTCACGCTATTTACAAAGAAATAACTCGTAAAAGCGATGAAAATGACGGTAATGTTTTGGAAGCTGCGAAGGCCGAATATTCGGCTTGTAATAAGGGGAAAAAATTTGCTTACGAACACGGTGGAGGGTGCTCAAAAAACACCCAAAATGGGACGCATCAGATCACTTTGACTCGGAGGATCACACGGAAATATTCGGTCCAGATGCACGGCCTCGACCACCGGGTAACACGAGACCCGCCAAGAAGACAAAATCAGAAACAACTGAGAGCAGCGCGGGTAGTGGTTCGGGGTCTATGAAGGACGTTTTAAACGAGGAATTACGCCAGAAGATCCAAGCCGGTAAATCGGCATACGAGGCAAAGAAAGTTAAAGAACAGTCGGCAACGGAGCTAAATGATTCATGTAACTCTATACATAAAATATATAATACAATATATAAGACAATCCAAAAGAGCAATTAAGAAAGATTACCAAAGTCTCCCTTAAGGAATTTTCACTCTTAAAAGATATATATATATATATATATATATAATATAATATAATACGTATATTTAACCGGGAAGTATGCTTTCCCGGGTCGTTTCCCTAACGACTTGTGAAATTGAAACCACGCTTTAGTTTGGATTATGATTTGAATAAGAGAAAAGATATTTTTGATTATCTATAACTACTAAATAAAAGCAACAAATAAAATAAGCACACAAAAATAATTAAGCACTTAAAACAATTAACGGGTTCAAATAAAACGCGATAATTAAGCAAATAAGATAAAATTAACCCTAAAAAATGCAAACTAAATTTCTAAACCTAAAATAGGACAAAAGAAAATTTTAGGAAAAAGAAAATTATTTTTTTTGATTATTTTTGAATTTTTTATGACGTAAAAACTAATTTAATCTAATTAAATCCTAGAAAATAGCAAATTAAGTCCTAAAAATTCAAAAAAATGATTTTTAAACTTAGAAAAGTCTAAAAAAACATAAAAACTTAGGAAACTATTTTTAAATATTTTTAAAATTTGACTCCTATTTTTAAAATTAAAAATAAAAGCTTAAAAAGGAAAATTAAAATCTAAAAGGTGTAAAAATGATTTTACTGAATGTAAAACTAGAGATATTTATTCTAATGCTAAAAACTATTTTTTTGTATTTTTCTGAAACTTTTTTCTATTTTTTATTGATTTTTTAATTTTTAAACTTACGAAAAATTATTAAAATTAAACTACTTAATAGAAAATTATGAAAAATTCAAGGAAAATCCTAAACCTAACAAAGATCAAGGAAAAAAACTAACAGCTTAACAGATAAGCTCCTAAAAAGCTCAAATAAGCTACGACTTATTTAAATAGAAAAGAAAAGAAAATGACTATATTAATTAACTAGAAGGGAGTAAAACTGAATTGTCCCACTAGTCTAATGGTAAAGGTGCATGTGTTGTGTGCTTGAGGTCGCGGGTTCAAGGTTGGCTTACAACCTTTTTGCAATTTTTTTTATTTTTGAAAACCAAAAGCTCAAGCTTATAGAACACACTTTTTTGAACACTTTTAATAAAGCAAGCACTAGCTGAAATCCAAAAATAAGCTCTCTAAGAGCTTATGAAAGCTGCTATTACAGAATGTAGCCTTTTAAAGGCTTAAGAGCTTGTTTTGACAAAAAAGATTACACACACTTCAATTTAAGCTCAAATTTGAATCCAAAGGTTGTTCCTAGAAGCTAAATTTAACAAGCTATTTGAACAGGAAACACTAAAAGCTAACTAAAATTTAAGTTTAAATTTGCAAACTCAGAAAGCAACTCAAAAAGCTCAAAATACACTTAAGCTAAAATGCTCAATAAGCTTAGACAGAACCTGAGCTTATTATTACTTATCAATCAACTATAAAGCTACAAATATAAACAATTAAACTAAATCTTATAAGCTAGAAATTCAATTTTAAAGACTAAGCTAAGTTTACTACTGTTTTTGGTTTTTTTTTTAGGATTTTGATGACTTTAAAAAGCAAATTAACCCTAACAATTAAGCTAGAAAATGAAAAATAAAAGTTAATCTATACTAAGCTATATATAAGCTAAAATTCTACTAAATTTGAAGGATTAAAAGCTACTAATACTAGGCTAAGTTAAAGCTTAAAAGACAGCAGTAGTAACCTTACCAAGAGACACAAACTCAAATGCATGAGACAAAGATTGTTTCTACTGCACTTGATGCACTCAATGAGTGTAGATAAACTTGACACACTCACAAGAGCTTGAATCATATTTAAGCTAGCAAAAGATAAGCAACAAACTCCCCTGGTGCTGGATTAAAAATATTAAGCCATAAACTGATTTTAAACTTAAACTGATCCTATAAATCTACTTAAAACTTTATCAAATATGATGACAAAACTAACCAAAGAGAAATCACAAAGAACTTTTGACTTTTGATGGTCAAATAGAACTAAACCAAACACCCCTTTAACTATTGACAGAATTGATTAAGCTTATAATTTTGAGAACTAGTGAACATAACTTGATTACCAGATAACTAGAAGCTTATACAAACATGAATTAACAACTGAATAAGCTAGGAATCAAAGATCTATACTATGCTTAACTATAATCACTAACTTATAACAGAACTAATAAGCAAACAACTACAAGCCTAAATAACCCAGAAAAAAAAATAATACCTAAGATCTACCTTAATTTTTTTGTTTTTAAAGTTTTTTAAGACAAATAGAGAAAAACTAAGAAGCATACTATAAACCCAAAAAACAATAATTCAAATACACTTAATAAGCATGATAACATACAAAATAAGCGCTGATAAGCGAATTAATAAAGCAACAAAAAGCAATTATGAAACAGACATTTATACAAGAATATAAATGAAAAACTTACAATAGCCTTAGATAAACAAAGGAATAATAAGCTCAAATGAGCATCAACAAACTCTAGCTTATCCTTATGGATATGCTAGTAACGTTCCTTGGAAGCTCATCCAAGAGCTAGCTTCCTTCCATTAGCTTAAAAGTCCCTCATAATCTAAAGGTGTAACTCCCCCCATTGGTCGCAGCTGGAATAATGGTACCGGGGCGTGTTACTTCTCAAACAATAACACAAGAATATATAGAACGTACCAAAAAGATCCTTTAAAACGATACATTGGATTTAACAAAGTAATTGTTACAATAAGACCCGAAGCTTAACCCTTGTTACTTATTCAAAGTACAAAGATTTCTAGCCCATAGTTATACAAAATGTATTGCGACAAAATCTTTATTTCATGATATCCCATCAAAACCAACCAAATGTATCTCTTGTGACCTCTGTGCTTACTGATCACCTAAAAACAATGCTTTCAAACGTCAACAATAATGTTGATGAATCATAAGGTTTGATAAATCCTATATTGTATGGATGAACAAGATTTCCCAAGTGTAATGATAATGCACAGATCAACATCATATAAAAATGTAATTATCGTTGCACAAGCGCTCATGACACTGAAGCCTAAATCTTTAAGCGTGCAATCCAAAATATAACCCAATGCATCCTTGGCATCCCATGCCTATTGATCTCCTGAAAACATCTTAAATTCGACATGGTATACGTTCGTTTCACTAGTGATAGCTAATCACCCGAACGGGGTTGTCAAACCCAATAGATCTATTTATAACATTCGCGCTCGTAATTAACAGTTCATGATAATGGGCTCAGATTGGGTTATCGCTACTTAGGCAACATGTAATCATAATGTGAAACTTAACCACTTGTGTCCAGTTGTAAAACATTGCATGTTTTTCACCCCAAAAACTTTGTAAAACAAAAGCATGTAAAACGTGGGGCTATGAACTCACCTTGAGTTCTGATAATCCAAATATCGCAGATAATGCGTCACGTAAAAGATCGAATGCAACCTAAATTATCATAGGTCGTATAAGTACCGAGTACTTTAATTGATAACATTGAATATAATCCTATAGTTGTTACATCGTACTATCGTTCGGGCTATCATAATCTAAGAGGTCATGACATGACGTTCGAGGAGTTAGGACACTTTAAATCGTAAATCCAACAACTCGTCGAAACGCCATCCGAAGAGGCCTCATTATGAAACTCCCTAGTAATATAGTACTTTGATAACCACATAATATTCTATATAGCTCAATCACCAACTAATGGTTTTGGTAAAATTGTGTTTAATAAGTTAAAACGTTTATAATTACCGTTTTAGTAAAACTGGCGTAACTTTCGCGTTTTAAGCCCGATTCTCGCGTTTCTTATGCCCATCTTTTCGTATCAAGACGAGTTATCATAAATTGACATTTTCGAATTTCGGACCTACTGGTGAACAGTAACTTTTACTGTTCACATCAGACGTGAGTTTTATAAAAATCGTATTCGTCGTCGTAAAACCCGTAAATGTCGTATTTTATTCGTTATAAGCTCGTTTTAAACGTTCAATCGAGGACGTTCTCGTATTTGAAAGTTCTATATTTTTATGAGGTTTACAAAAATATAACTTTCTGTCATGAATAGTAACTTTTATAAAAATAGTTTTATAAAAGTATTAATTGTCGTAAACTCGCGAAATTCATAACTCGTTCGTTATTAATTGAAAAATTATGATTCTTATCATTTTGGAATCCTAAAAATATGTATTATTTGTTAAAAATATTAACCCTTGCTGTTTATAATTTTTATAAAAATGTTTATTACAAAATTCGTTTACGACTTCGTTTATTAACGAAAACTCGTTTTTTTTTAAAACGTAACTTTTTCGTTATTAATCCCGGTTAACAAGTTTCATACGTTATTTCGGAATCTCGTGGAATTTATTAATTTATAAAAAAATAAAATAATTATGCAAAAATTCGAAGATTTGGGACAGCAACTTGCTACGAGCTTGTTGACACTCCATTGTAAACCTTTTCAATTATACTTTACTACTTTTTGTATTTTATCACAAGCATCATAGATCAATCTATTATAAATCATACATCATATTAAATGTCTATTGTCCATCCAAGTCCTCAGTGTCCAAGTTACCCATGTTCCCAATGCCATTAACAAACTAATAAAACCATAACTTTATATATGTAACCTTAATTTACAGTTTTGTCAATAATCATTTTTATGATAACCAAGTAATGGTAAATCATTTGTGTAACATGTTAACATGATGTCTCAAACATCATAAGGTATAAATAAAGTAGTACATTTATTGATGATAACAATAAAAACTTCTTTTTACTTGTTTAATAATCCAAATGGTGATTATAATCTAAATAGGAAATATCAAATGCAAAATAAGAAATGATATTGCACATAAAGAGTTTTAAATGGACCTTAAAGATGTATAGATGATGATGATGTAAATAAGTACTAAACCCCTGTTTATTAGCCCACAAAAACCAGCTACCACTTAATAAAACCCTTATATTCTTAAAAACAAAACCCAAAATCTTGATTTCTTTCTTCAATACTATTGTAAAATAATTAAACAATGCATCAAATACATTGAGGTATCTTAGATATGAAATGAGAGTGTATGTAAAAATGTGTTATACAAATTTTGTACTTGATGGGTTTGGTTTGGTGGAGGTTTAGTCCAGTAGCAAATAACGTGAGCTAGAATGAGTATATGTATGATTTTTACATAAGTGTAATGGTGTGTAAGTGTTTAGCTAGTTTTAATTTGCATTGTATATAGGATGAAATCTTAGTCCAAAAGTCCCAAGCATGGTACAAATATGGTCATGGTTATGGTTAGTAATCAAACATGCAAGGTATGGTCATAAGAGTTAAAAGAACAAGGAATGTGTTACATACAAGAAGTATGTTTGTTTATATGACCAAGATGCAAGTATCAGGTAAATTTTTCATGTATAAAATTCATACATGTTTTTTAATTTCGGCAAAACAAAGATATATATGATTTTATTTATATAAATTTTAAGTAATGGGTATAAAAGTTGTTATTTTTTGAAGCGTAGAAAAGTTTTTTCGTGGTTCCGGAGTGCCTAAACTCAATTAAACGCAAACGTATACACTCTACGTATCCGATAAAAATAAATATGAACAAAGGTATTAAATACCTCAAAATAATTATATAACCCTTGCTTGATGTAAACATTTAATTGTTTGATGCCCGTTTACATTGAACGCTAATTTTTGGCTTACGCGATTTAAACTTAATTCATGAAATTACAAGCAACGCGTACAATACTAAAAATGAATAGTACATTTATTGACGTCGTCAAAGACTTGAAAACACAGGGTGTTATACCGTTGACCAAACTCAAAACGTATATGTTGCGTGAGTCTATAATCAATGGAGTAATCATACAACCTCAAGGTAACCCGAAATTTGCTTATCTATCGATCGTGAAAAAGAACAATAATCTCAGGACCACCGGGTTTAATTGAATCAAAATTGGAACACCAAAAACAATCAAAATCAGAATCAGAATAGGAATTAAGGAAACAACCAAGGTCGGAACTAATTTTTCCAAGGAGCTAATCATAAGCCGGCTCTGGCTTTTCAAACCCTGCCTTATCAAACACCGGCTTATCAAACCCCGGCTCCTCTCCTTAACTTGTATATATCAAAATTTCCCAAATTATATGAAGGCTAATGAAGCTGGCGTCTTCTAAAAATATGGTAAAATCAAATTACTTTTCATACAAATACGAACAATGAGCTTAAGACGATGTTGGGTCAATTTATAAAAATGAACACCGCTTCCACCTCGGGTTCGGGTACTCTCCTAGGTAACACCGTTACCAACCCAAAGAGTGAATTGAAAGCAATTACCACCCAAAGTGGTAAGGGCTATGATGGACCCTCGATTCCACCGAATATTCCTCCTCCGGCAGAGGAAGTGGAACGAGAGACCGAGGTGACAACGGAAGATATGCCGACTACTTTTCCATAAAGTACCGCACCCGTCCAGCCTCTGGTTATTCAAGTCCAATCTCGTGTTCTGGTTTCCGATCCCGTTGTTGCTCCCGTTAGTGCTCCGATGCCTAACCCGAAACCGTCGATTCCGTATCCTTCGAGACGTAATAATGAAAGGCGCCGTGAAAAAGCTAACGACCAAATTGATAGGAAATCTACAAAACCTTTAAAGATTTGAGTTTCGAAATTAGCTTCACGGATGCTTTGATTCTATAGCCAAAATTGCCTTTACTCTAACTCTTAAATTGGGAACAAAAGAAAAATTAAGAGTAAATGGCTACAACGCGCTTTTAATGGACATTGCTCGGCGTTAACCACAACAAGCTCCCCGAAAAAACTTGGAGACCCCGACAAGTTTCTCATTCCGTGTGAATTTCCCGGAATGGATGAGTGCTTAGCCTTGGCCGATCTTGGCGCGAGCATAAATCTCATGCCGTTTTCCGTGTGGAAGAAGCTTTCCCTTCCGGAACTTACTCCGACTTGCATGACTCTCGAACTTGCGGACCGTTCGATCTCCCGACCGATCGGTATCGCCGAAGATGTCTCCGTAAAAGTTGGTGTGTTTCATTTCCCGACCGACTTCGTGGTCGTTGACTTTGATGCCGATCTCGAAGTTTCTCTAAATCTTGGGAGATCCTATCTTTAAAGACCGGGCTGCTTGATTGATGTTTACGAGGAGAATTAACTCTTCGTGTTGTAAAAGAAGCCGAACATTCAATCTTGATCAAACTTCGAGATACTCCTCTAATTACGATATATGATTGGCGAACCTAAACGACGTCATAGAAATTGCCTTCTCTAGGATATTCTCAAGAAAGTTTTTCGGTTTCGTCCGGATGTATCGCGAGTGGAAACCTCACTCCTTATTATGACCCGATCGTTTCTACCTCTTCTCCGACCCTCACTCCCTTCGGGGATAGTGATTTTCTTCTTGAGGAAGTCGACGCTTTCCTCGCACTTGAAGATGATCCAACTTCACTGGAAGTTGATCACTCTTTATTATGACTCGAGGGGGGATATTCTCTTCTAAAAGCATTCTTTAATTACGATCCATCATTCATCTCCCTCCCACTCAAGAATGTAATATAGCTAAAATTCGAAAAGAAACTTAAAATTTGTGAAGCTAAAAATGAAAATCTTCATTACTGAAACCTCCTGAGGATCGAACTCAAGACTACCTCCTCCAACTTGAGTATAGCATTTTTTGGAGGGTACGACAATGCCCGTCATAATATGCAAAAGATTTGAGTGTCGAGGAAAAAGCCGATCTCATAAGTTTTAAAGTCACACAAGTGAGACCATCGCTGAACACTTCAACATTAAGGGTATAACCCGGAATTATAACACGCAAGATTCTTAATGAAAGACTAACAAACCGGTCTTTCCCAACATCAAAGACCGGTGAATCCAAAAATCCACGATGTCATCAAAAAGGATGTTGAAAAACTTCTTGACGCCGGATTAATTTACCCAATCTCGATAGATCCTTGGTGACCTCTACATTACAGTACCAAAAAAAATGGGCTTTTAATACGTTGTTGAAAATGATGAAAACGAGTTAATTCCTACTCGATTGGTTATGGGATGGCGAGTATGCATTGACTACCGAAAGTTAAATGACCCCACCCGTAAAGACCACTTTCCATTACCGTTTATGGATCAAAATGCTTGGAAAGACTACGAAGAAACGAATACTATTTTTTTCCACGATGGTTTTCTCATGGGTTACTTGTCGAATTCCCATCGACCCTCATGATCAAGAAAAACCACATTCATGTTGGTCCTTTATGGAACTTTCGCTACCGTCCGCATGCCTTTCGGCTTATGCAATGCACCGATCGAAAGGTGTATGACGGCTATCTTTCATGATATGATCGAAAAAACGATGGAAGTCTTTATGGACGACTTTTCGGTCTTTGGGAATTCATTCGGAAATTGCCTCTCTCGTTTGGACAAGATGCTCAAAAGGTGTGAAGACACCAATCTTTGTCTAAATTGGGAAAAGAGTCATTTTATGGTTAAGGAAGGTATTGTCCTTGGCCATAAGATTTCCAAAAATAGGATTGAGGTCGATAAAGCCAAAGTTGATGTGATTGCTAAGTTACCTCATCCCACCACCGTCAAGGGTGTTTGGAGTTTTCTCGGTCATGCCGGTTTCTACCGACGGTTCATTAAGGATTTTTCCAAAATATCCTGACCAATGACTCATCTTCTTGAGAAAAATACTCCGTTCATCATCTCTGATGAATGTATTCAATCTTTTGAAACGGTAAATAAAAAACTTACCGAAGCTCCAATCTTGATTGCCCCCGATTGGGACTTACCCTTTGAGCTTATGTGCGATGCAAGCGACTTTGCCATAGGTGCGGTCTTGGGGCAACGTTGATAGGTGTAAAATACACATATCCGTTTATACCTAAAATAGCCTAATTAAGCCCAAAACAGATTAAAAATGGCAAAGATATACTTGTTTTTGTGTTTTATGTGTGCAGGTACGATATATCAAAAAATCATCAAGAAAACCTCAAAAACGGCAAACACGGACCCGAGAAACCGGAAGAGCACAAGAGAAGCCAAAAATTCAAAGCCAAAGCCAAAAAAAGTCAAGTCTCAGTCAAAGAAATTCAAACCCTAGTCAAACAAAGTCAATCATAAAAAGACAAAAACCCAAAAGTACCATTTCAGTCCCTCAAGATTTCCAAAAGTTACACAAAATGCCCATTGAAGTCTTAAATGCCTTTATTTTTTTAAACCCAAAAACCTTTACCCTTATCTAAAATCTTAGACCTAAAGCATAAAACCCTAGCCCAATACCCTTTTTATAAAACCACAAGGACCATTTATGCTATTTATAAAAGTTATTTAAACAATAGTTGGGTTAAACAACCACAGGGACTAAAATTGCCATTACCCTAAAGTTCAAATCTTATTTACCCGTTTTAGTTAGAAAAGGCGCCAAGATAGGTTACTATTCACTCATCCCTACCAATTCACCACCCAGGGTAAAACAAAGGGCAATTCTAAATTGAAGGGTGGTTTAGACTATTCAAGTGATCACAAACATGATGGCAGGGTTAGATTTGTCAAATCAAGCACTCTCATTGGCTCACTTAAGCTAAGAGAATACGTGGCAGGAAGAAAAGCACAAGAGGATGTTGATTTTACTCTTAAAGCACTCACACAACAAAAACAATGTCACATCAAAGGATTGCTAGCTTGGCAATCCATGTAAGAGTGTGAAGTGATCCAACGGCTCAAAAGAGAGATCCAATGATTAAAGATTTGTATGACAAATCCCAAAGGATCGTGGGCAAGCATGGAAGGCCTAAGAATGTTTCAGCGTTAGCTATAAATAGCCACACTAACACAGAAACACACACACACTACTAGGTTTAATGTGGAGTACTTTATTAGATTAGCTTAAATTCATTTTTTTAGCTTAAAGTAATTTTCTTAAATGAATTGAATTTCCTTTTCAAGAATGTAATCAAAGTTTTTAAGTGAATTAAATTCAGTTTTAACATATGTCATAAGATCTCTCTTTATTAACCTATAACGTTTTCATTATTTCCTTAATTGTTAAGCTAAATCTCATAAGCTCCATAAGCTCTTACCAGCTCATCATGAGTCTATAAGCTCATGATTTGAGCTTAACTTGGTCTTAATCTTACTTAATATCTAAAACCAGTTAAATACCCTAACTATTGGACTATTGAGCTTTTGGAAGGGGAGCTAAACATGGATGAGCTCCCATGGACTTATACTAGCTTATCTATTTGGATAAGCTAGAGCTTGTAGCTGCTATTTAAGTTTTTGCTTCTGTTTAGCTGAAGCTTGTGTAAGTTTCCTATTTAAATTCCTTGTACTTTTTCATTACTAGCTTAATATTTGCTCACTTACTTATTAGTTGTTCTTATTACTTAGTTGTTGCTTATTTGTGCTTTTCATCATCTAATTGTGCTTATTAATCATAATTTTAATCTGTTTTAGCTTAGTTAATGTAGATCTTTAGATTTCAATTTCTGTCTAAGAATTTCATAAAAACCAAAAATATTAGTTAGTAATTAGTGGTAGATCTTGATTTTAGCTTAAGTGACTGTTGATTTGTGTTTATTAGGTTTGTTATAAGCTTAATGTATCTTGTAACAATGTTTATTTAGCAAATTTTCCAAAATCATGCTTAATCAATTCTGTCACAAATAAGGGTTTTGGATTATTCGCTTGCTTTGACCTCTAAAAGTCAAAGCAACTAGGTAAATTTTCTTTGTCCCAGTTTGATTTTCATATTAATTAAAATGTAAATAGGTTTGAAAAGATAGTTTTAGCTAAAAGTCATATTGAAGCTTAATTTCTTTGTGTCATCACCAAGGGAGATTTCTCCTAAATTTTTGTTTGTTTAAGAAATAGAATCAAGCTTTTAGGCCTTGATTATGTTTGAAGTATTGCTTCAAACACAACTCATAGAGTTGTTGTGTTTGTACTACCGCTAAGGTAACCTGCACACTTGTGTTTGTGGCTTTTCCAACTACACCAGCAGTATTAACAGCAGTTACCACTGTTAGCTTTTTAATCTTCATTTTAGTTAGCTTAAGTAGGATCTAGGCTTTAAATCTTAGTATATTTTTAGATTAGTTATAGCTTAATATAGCTTTTTGTTCTTTAAAAAAAACCTTAGTATCTGTAACATTTTTTTTTCTAAGGCTGTTTTAGAGCTTATTTTTAGTTTTTAGCTTATATTGTCTTTATTAAAAGTGTTTAAAAATGTGTGCTTAATAAGTTTTAGCTTTTTGTTTTCAAAAATTTTCAAAAAAATAAAAATTGCAAAAAGGGGTGTTTGCCAACCTCGAACCCACGACCTCACTCTTACAAACCCAACGTGTTAACCAATTTGCTTCATTAGCTCATCCGGTTATATCTCCTTTCTTTTAATTGATAAACACAATTTGGGCTTAGCCCCATTTATAAGCCGTAGCTTATTTAAGCTTTTACCCGGCTTATTTGTTAAGCTGTGAGCTCCTTTTTATTTTTCCTTTAATCTTTATAACTTTTTAGATTTTTCCCTGAATGTTTTTGTAATTTTCCTTAATAGATTTTTTATAATCAATTTATCTAGGTTTAATTTCGAAAATACATTAAAAATAAAATAATTTCAGAAAAATACAAAAAAATAGTTTTTAGCATTAGAATAAATACATTTAGGTTTACATAATGAAAATCATTTTCAACCTTTTTAGATTTTAAATTTCATTTTTGAGCTTTTTTTTTTTAATTTTAAAAGATAGGATTTTAATTTTTAAAAATAGGATATAAAAATAGTTTTCTGAGTTTTTTTATGTATTTTAGACTTTTCAAGCTTAAAAATCATCTTTCTATCATAATATTAGGACTAAACTGCTATTTTTAGATTTAATTAGATTAAATTAGTTTTTAATTCATAATAAATTCAAAAATAATCAAAAAAATATTTTTCTTTTTCTTAAAATTTTATTTTGTCCTATTTTAGGTTTAGAAATTAGTTGCATTTTAGGGATTAAATATTTAGTATATTTACTTAACTTGTCGCGATTAAATTCGTTTCCCTTAATTGTTTAAGTGTTTAATTACTTTTAATTGTTCATTTAAATTGTAGCTTTAGATACTCAAAAATATCTTTTCTCTTATTCAAATCATAGTCCAAACTAAAGCGTGGTTTCAATTTCACAAGTCGTTGGGGAAACGATCCGGGTGATTATTCTTCCTGGTTAAATATACGTATTATATATTATATATATCTTTTAGAGTGATCGTATTTCAGAGACTTTAGAAAAGATTCTTAATTGCTCTACTTCTCTGGAAATATATATACATATATTTTATAGTGTATCAAAACCTACCATCAAGTTTTTGGCGCCGTTGCCGGAGACTTATGTTAAAGATTCCGTTGTTTACGTTTGTTGAGTTTGGTTTGAAGATCCTTTCGTCCTCGAAAGTTTCATTTTTGTTAAATATTTCAAAAAAATTAAAAAACCTAAAAATAAAAAGTAAAAAATATTTTTCTTATCTTTATACTATAGTTATCATAAAAAAAACAATCAAAAAAATTTAAAAATTGTTCTAAAAAAAAAAAAAAAAAAAAAAATACACAAAGTTGGTAAACGAACACCAACATATAATACTTTCAATTGAGGTATTACCATAAATAAGTTCCGGTGAACTTGAAAAGTTCCCAAATTGAACCAAAGATTTTAAAACTTGCCATTTGTGTCATTTACGAAATACGGCTCACCTTAAGAAGAAATTTTTAAGAGCTACCGTGAAGTAAGTTGATTATTTGGTTTTAAGTTGTATTCCGTGTATCCATTTAAAATAGATTGTTATTAAAAAAAATATTCAAAAATCCAAAAAATTAGTGTAATTTTTGTTTGCTTTTTAATTTCTTTATTTTTAGTGCATGCGCACTCGTTCTCAAGCTCGTAATCGAAATCGTCGACAACAACAAATAACACCGTTCTATGTTTGAGGAACCGAGTTTCCAATGGCCAACAATCCAAACCATGGCTCAGATGCTACAACACCCATCGATGGATACGAAGATGCACTTTGTTGTTCAAACAATAAATCAAACAAATTTTGAGCTTAAACAACTTTGAGTTAAACTTGTTCAAAGTAATCAATTTACGGTTAAACAGTACCAACTCATGCAAACATCTTCGATTTTCACAAGGTTACTATCTACGTTTAGACATCCAAGTTCCGAAAACTTCGAATAATCTATTTTGCTTTCCTTTCTCTCTCGAAGGTGAAGCCCGGACATTTGGCTAGATAAGAACCACCTCGATCGATCTAAACGTGGGTATGACTGTATCGAAATTCCATAAACCATCTTATCCACCTTCGACAAACATACTACCTTTCGAAATGAAATCACCGAAATTCTACCAAAAACCGAATTAAACATTCAACGAAGCATGAACGTTTCAAAGGACTTCTTCGTCAATGTCCCTCATCAATAGTTTTCTTCTCGAAATAATCAACTTGATACCGTTTACAATTCCTTGAATAACCAATGATCAATATGCATCAAGATTCCGCCGTGGATGAAATTTTCTAGATAATATGCCTTGTGACGGTTTTAGCCATTATTGAGAGTAAATCCAAGGTTCGTAATTCAAGACTTCTGCAATTGAACCAAAGTGAGTACGAAGCTCCTCTTTTCAACTCTCCTCACCATTTTGAATTTCACAACTCGCCGCATCTCTTGAAGACAAAAAGGATATACGAATGAGCCATAGAAAAGATAAATGTGAAAAGAAGTTACCAACTCCGGCAACCGTCAAAGCAGTCGAGGAGTTTGTGTTTAACGTGTGGTGCAAAACCATAAATTCAACAATTGGTCCATTAACACGAAGAGGAAAACGATTTTTGCGTTTTTAATGAAACATACATCAATTCCCACAAACCTGCCGCCGTTTGCAACTTGTTCAAAGGAATCCTCCCAAATATTTGGCAAGTCAAATGAGACCACCCCGGTTTTAAACAACCAAATGTTCAAAACAACCACAAGCCGATAATGAAGGAAACAATTTCAATTCGATATCAAAAACCGCGGAAATAATTTCAACCAATGCAAAACAATCAAGTCAAGTTTCCAACCACCAACCAATCAACCACACGGTTTACCAAGTTACCACCAATATCAAGCTCCTACGCCTCAATTCAGGTGTTATTCGGAACGGATTTTGAACTAACTGTCAGGCCAAACGATGCGTGTTGCAAGAATGTTCAAAATCAAGGTCAAAATTTGCAGAATCAATGGCTTAATGTTACGAGTTTGTTTGACAATTCTTTGTAAAAAATTCAAAAAATTCCGCCTCTACTTCGATTCAGGAACTCTTCAAGTCAAAACCGTAACAAAACCTCGCAAGCAAATTAATGCTATCACCATAAGGACGGTAAAACTTTGAAGGACCTTCGACTCCTCTGATTCTTACACCCGTTGTTTCAAATCCTCAAAAAGAACCCGAACAAAACCCGGAGACGTCAACGGAAAAAGTGCAAAATCCAAATTTGGAAAATACCGCACATGTCCCACCTCCGGAGGAAGAAGATTCCATTTTCATTGAAATCCCAAAACCAAAAGCAAAGAAAACCGTTAATGTTGAAATTCAAGATCTTAATTCTCCAAGACCTAATTCGTATCAATCTAAACTTCCATATCCCGAGAGGATGAAAGTTAGAGAGAAACGCATAAACGCAAATTGCTCACATAGCCGGTTTTTGAAGATGTTCAAACAACTCCGTTTAGAGATTGGATTAAAAGATGCTCTTGTCGAAATGCCAAAGTTCAACAAATGGTTAAGCTCGTTGCTAAGGAACAAAGAGAAACTCGAGGAGATCGCCATTACAACCGTGAATGCTGAATGTTCTGCTATCATCATGAACAAAGTTCCCGAGAAGCTCGAAGATCCGGGAAAATTTCTTATCCCATGTGCTTTACAAGAACTCGATAGGACTAGTGCTTTAGCCGATTCCGGAGCTAGCATAAATCTTTTACCTCATTCTATCTACAAGCAACTTGGGCTTGGAGCTTTGACTCCTACTCGAATGACACTCGAGCTTGCCAATCGTTCCATTACTCACCCAATGGGCATAGCCGAGGATGTTGTAGTTAGAGTTGATGGTTTCACTTTTCTTGCGGATTTTGTTGTGGTTAATTTTGTACCAGACCCAAGAGTGCCTATTATTTTAGGGAGACCTTTCCTTCGCACCGCAAAAGCTCTCATTGATTTGTACGAAGAAACATTGACTTTAAGAGTAGGAAAGGAAGAACTTGTTTATTATGCCGATAAATCTGAGAAAAACAAGGATAAGCATTTTGTTCACGCCATTTCTGTCATCGATTTCTCAAAAAATGATCCGTTTAGTGGCAGTACCACTACTCATTCTGATGATCCTTCTCCTAGTTCTTCTACGGTGAAGACTAGTGATAATCTTGAAAAGTTCACCGATGAACTAACTCCTCTTAACTCATTACCACCGGGTGATGACGTTTCAATCCTTAAAAAGGATTCTCAAGAAGGAAATTTTCAAGTTCATTCAAATCCTCTTTTTGAATTTGATGACAATTTCAAATCTAGCACCATAAATCCTCTTTTTGATGAGATGGAAGAAAATGTCGAGATCGAGAATTCCAACGAACCAGTGTTACTTCAAACACCTTTGTCCGATAAGGGTGAATGTTTTGATCCAAGAGATGATATTGATGAAATTGATGTTTTTCTTGCTATGGAAATTTCAATGGATTATGAAGAAGGTTATTATGACTCAGAAGGAGATGTACTTTTTCTTGAAAGTTTGCTTTATGAAGATACCACCTATAATTTCGCTTCCGAAGTAATTTCCGACCATGATACTTTGATTTCTTTTTCTCCAAGGAGTGATCCTCTTCACCATGAGTTCGCCGGTGAACTTATTACACTTCCTTCAAGGAATGTTCGTGAACATGAGGATTATCTTAATCGTATGACTTTGCTTTGTGAGATTTCAACTTCCCGGTCACAAGAAAATGTTCATGCTAATCAAAGTTCAATTATCGAGTCTCTTCCCATATCTCCTATCCCCGTTGAGGATAGTGACCCCGTTCAAGAAGAGATCGATATTTTCCTCGTTCCAGATGATTTAATTCCACCAGGTATTGAGAATGATGATTTCGAAGATGAAGATAATGAGTTACCTAACCTTGATCATCAAGACAACCCATAATATCCTCGTCCTCCACCGGAACCACCGGATGTTGAGAAATGTCTTGAACCCGAAGTGGGTATTTTGATAACCAAAGTGTTTAAGGGTATTTCTAAACCTCATGATTTTATGGCTGATATTTTATCCACCCTTCCCACCCTTGTTTCAGATTTGACCTTCATTCTCTTTCTTTCTTCATTTCTCTCCATCGGGAGTGAAGACATCATTTTTTGACCCCGGCATCATTACCTTTCCATTTTCTTATCTAGAGCCGGAGACATTTTCAATGGAAGTTTCTTGTTCTAAGTGTTGCTCTCCCTAAGGACAAATGAATGCAGGGATCGAGTCGAGCTTGCGACTCGGTGAACAAAAACAAGCCGCTTCGTGGGAGTTCACCCCATGCTTATCCATTTTCTTTCTTCTAAATAATGTGTTGTGATGTGTTGAGGCTTGTATTCTTCCGTTCTTCGTTGTTTGTTGTTTGTTGTGATTTTTGTAGGATTGAACCAACAATTTTTGAAGCCTCTCGTGTTCAGTGTTGTGTCCCGGTTCACTCGAGCTTCCTATCCTTTGTTTGAAATTAGTTTGGGGAGATCCGATATCCTTTCATCATTATCGATTCACGTCTATCTTTGCATAATTAATAAACGGCTTAGATTTGCGTAGAGACCCGACTTAAACATTGAGGACAATGTTTCGTTTTAGTTTGGGGAGGGAATCTATCGATTTGATGTTACCTGCTTATTGTTTTGTTCTCACGTACCCGTTTTTCCCCAAAAATAGCAAAAAATTTAAATTTTTCAGTCTTGTTATCTAGTTAAATATTTAAAAAAAATAAAATAAATAAATAATAATAAGTGTTTAGACACGAATGTAGGTTTTCCGTTGGTGAGAATAAGAAGTAATTTTTGACCCGATCGAACGTGTAGAGTTCTAGCTTTCTCCCTTAACAATTAATGATGATAGTTTGTGCTAGTCTCATGTAGACTTTAAACATGCTAGACTTGAAATCATTAGTAAATGAAGACTTGTGCTAATCTCAAGTAGATTTTAAATATGCCGAGTTGGATTTTATATAGGCTAAGTATTTGCGAATTTCTTTATTAGAGATTTTAAATTGCAAAGAATAAGAGATGATAGTGTTGATTACGAATTAGGATGCTAAACAAAGTTTATTTGGAAAACTTAAAGGCTTATAAGAATAACTTGTGGTTTTTCTTCCCCGAAGTTCTTAAAATGATTAATTATACGTGTTCTCTTTAATTTTTACAAATTAGAGTTATGCTCTTAAAAGTCTAATCAACATATTTAGAGAAAAAAGCTTTATCGATGAAGTCAACGTCATTTATAAATAAGAATTGTGGTTTAAGCTTATACTTTGGTTTTCTAAAACGAAAATTTTCTATTTGCAAAAATAATGTGTTATTAGTAAAAATAAAAAATAAAAAAAGAAAAAAATATAGTTGGTGAATAAAAAGGATGCAAGTTATAAATCCTTAGTGTTAATAATTAATATACAAACTCCATCGCAATAAAGTACATGGGCATTTGTCGGTTCGCTGCCGATGTGACATCGAAAGAAAGGGCGGAGGATGTATATTTAGGGTCAGTATCATAATAAGTACACAGACTCTTGTTGGAGGCATGGCCGATGTGACGTCGAAAGAAAAGTGATACCGGTTCCTAGCCCAGTAATAGTAATAATAATGTTGCAAGTTAGAAAATAAATAGTAAAAGTTTCCTTTTCTAAAACCAAAGTTTTTTTTTGAACTAAAATTTGCAAAAGTCTACAAGGCTTTTTCATCGAAAGTTCATGCGTTTCGATTATTATTCTTCGGATGGGGTGTCAAAAACCT